>JZLH01S0089897.1:60431-71611 GCA_001188425.1 Eucidaris tribuloides | reverse complement strand
TCTCATCACCGTTGAGTGTTTCAGAAATTCAGATGATAGTTGGTGTGGGGGCGGAGCTATCTTGCCTCTGTGGTATGAACCATGCAATTCACATTATGATTTCATAAATCATATCTGTGCAATGCACACTTGAGTCAAGTGGTTGTTGCTTGATTAGTGTCTCGGTTGATAATTCAAACCAAATGGTTTAGTGATAACAAACACCTAAAAATAAACCTTTTGTGTATAAATTCAGAATAAACAAATGTAGTTTTATGCTTTGATACAGAGTGTGTTTCAAGTCTCATTCTATTATCATTAGAAATATAATTGTGTGTGACAAAGTATTATTGGAATATTGCAGTGATGAAATGTTACCCAGATCATTAAAAAGAGGTTGCTGTTTTTCAGTTGATTTAACACTTTTTTGTAGAAGAGATATTTCAGTAAAATGAGCTGTGGACACATCGGGGGGACATTTGCAGAATTATTCTACTTCACTGTAAGTTTTGTGTAAAATTAATGTTTAGTTTTATGACATTCGGAATAGAAAACAGAGTATTAGAAATCTCTCTTAAATTTTTACTGTAACTTTTTCAAGGACTCCAAAATATTCTGTACTAAAAATAGCTTGTGGTCTGACATGCTTTCCAGCCTAGTGATCACAGGTTATTTTGGTACTCTTGAGGTATAGGAGTAGTTACATGAACATCAATTTTTATCGGGTTTACGTTTCTACTTGCCCACCAACCATTCATGATCATGAATATTAATTTCGCATCAGGTTTTTATAAGAGATCTCTTTATTGAAAATGAGCTGAAGCATTACAAGTCAGTAACAATTAAATCTCGGGGGCTTGGGAATCGAGCTGGTTTGTACACTCACATATGAGGCTCTTTTTTGTCTTCCTAAATTTGTCCTTACTGCTTGTTTTGAAAGATCAATGAGAATTCAAATGTGTAATCTTGAGGGAACTTTATCCCAGTAAGATACACACCTGGAAAATATTGAGAAGAATCTAACTTAACTTGTACAATATCTATTTTCATATAGATCAAATGCTTTTAGCTCACCTGAGCCAAAGGCTCAAGTGAGCTATTCGCGATCGCTTTTTGCCGTCCGTCCGTCGTTCGTGTGTCGTCGTGCGTAAACTTTTAGACATTTTCAGCTTCTTCTTCCAAAATGCATGATGGATTTGGCCCAAACTTGGCAGGAATGCATCCTTAGGGGGTAGGGATTCAAGGGGCCTCAACTGGTCCACCTGGCCCCCCAGGGGTCCCAGCGCAGGACCCAAAAGGGCCAAAAGTAGGTAGTTTTCAAACATCTTCTTCTCTAGTTCCAGAAGTATTGTTAGCCACTTGTGTGCTAGATACCTCTATATGTGCTGAATTAATGTTCCTCATGACAATGCCCAGGGTGGCCCGGTTCTGCCCCAAGGGGGCAAAAGTTTCGGGGTAGGGCCCTATAGGAGTAATTCACATTCACATTAGTGGATTTAGACCAAACTTGGTGGGAGTGATCCTCAGGGGAGGGAAAAGAGGTTCCTGGGAATGGTACACCAGGCCCCTTGGGCCCATGGGGTAGGGCCCAATAAGGGCCCAAACTAGGTAACTTTTAACCACAAGTCCATTTGTAACCAAACTTGAGGTGGTAGATGTGGTAACAGTGACCTCATGTAATTTGGCGTCAAAGGTCCACATTAGGTCAAAGGTCAAATTAAGCAGTTTCTTCCTTGTGGGTATTAGCCTTTTTCTCTAAATCCAAAAATAGTTTAGTTAAAGCCACTTTGTATGTACATACCTCTATATGTGCTGAATTAATGTTTCTCATGACAATGCCAGGGTGCCCGTTTGGCCCCAAGGGGGGAAAAAGTTTGGAGTAGGGCCCTATAGGAATAATTCACATTCACATCAATGGATTTAGACCAAACTTGGTCGTGGGAATGATCCTCAGGGGGAGGGGAAGAGGTTTCCTGGAATGGTACACCAGGCCCCCCCCCCCCCCGGGGCGCCGCATGGGGCAGGGCCCATAAGGGCCCAAACTAGGTAACTATTAACCACAAGCCCATTTGTAACCAAACTGGTGTAGATGCGTAACAGGGACCTCAATGTGATTTCGGGTCAAGGTCACAAAAATGGATGTTAGAATTAATTTAACTTGGCTCAGCTATGGCAAGGGATGCAAAGTTTTTCACTGGTTCATTTGGCTATGTTGGTGCCTAGATATCAGGCCTCAAGGGCCAAAACTATATGTATAACTGATGTTTTTTCTAGGGTACCATAGAGAGTTTGCGAGACCTCAGGTGAGCGTCGTGCCCCCGGCTCTTGTTTTTTTTCAAATACCAGGTATTAACTACTGATCAGAGTAACTAGTTCTTTGCTTTTAATGATAATAAAAATGTACCTTTCTTACATGTATCATGTGGCTCAGGGCAATTTTGCCTCAGAATCGACAATCTAGCTCCTGTAATTTGCTATTGGTTCAATACCAAAGAGTATTTGGAATGCACTGAAACAGGAAAAGTAGCACCCATAAAGAAAATTCTAATATTTTTCCCTGCAATATTGGCCCCATACCACTTTTATTGGCAGTTTGAAAGTGCATTATAAACATAAAAGAAAATTAATTACCGATAGTGCACATTCAGCATTGAAAATTTTCATAAGTACCTGTGTTAGTCATTCTCATACAAAACCATGACTAATCTGAGGTGAAACAATACATAATTTTAACAATTTTGACTGTATGTTGATCAAAAGGTCATTCCTTTAAAAACAATTTTAAAATGATTGTGAAAGAGGTCCCAAAGATAAAATGATATGCATGTTAGAATTCTCTCTGCAAATATCTTCAAACAATTGTAAAGTAATGGTCACTTAGGAGTATAAAGTGATTCAAGGAACAACTCTGCTGAGAGATAGAAATTATGTAGAGCTAAGTTCAGGAATTATTGCAGATAATTTTTGTAAATCTGCAGTCCATTGTTGGTGAAATTACTTCAATTCATAAAATACGGTACCACTCAACTGAATGCAAATTTAGTTGATATTTTTGCAGTTTTGGATGCATTCACCGAATTAAAAATAAAACCATTACAGAATACTCAATGTTTATGATAGATTACAGGTATTGCATGAGAAGTAGTTGAGGTATTTTCAGTGGTGTCAAGCTACGTTCCAGTGGGGAAGAGGCGCAATACATCTACATATAGGAGGATGCTGTAAACCACATAATAAAATACTAGTTCTGATGGTCTACACCAAGTGGGAAGGAATCAATGCAGACCGTATCGACTTTCTGTCACTCAATATCACCAGAGGAGCCCTGTGAATTGGGAGGGTCTGGCCATAAGATGGTGATATACAGCGCGTGTAAAAAAAAAATGTGCAAGTAAAAAGTGCCCTCTTTGGCAGTTGAGAAATACTGTTGTGACATGATGCTTACATCAACTTCAAGGGCATAGTCTTAGCTTTCAATTGCCATTTGTTCTGTTCAATTGGCTTGATTTAATCTTGAGATATGTTGAAAACAAAAGAGCAAAATCACAATTTTGCCACTTTAAATAGGGACTGTAGTGAAAGTGGCACAATTGTGATTTTACCCTTTTGTGTTTAAATATATATCTCAAGATTTAAAACAAGCAAATTGAACAAAACTAACAGTATTTGAAAGCTAAAATTATGCTCTTGTTGTGATGTAAGCATCATGTCACAAAGAGTATTTTCTAATTGCCAAAGAGGGTACTTTCCACTTGCACAATTTTTTTTGAGACACACTGTAAGTATTATGGATCCAGTCTGTAATCAGGAAATGAAATGAGTTCATGCCAATGACAGAAATGGCGGTGCAATCACTTTGCATTACAAGCTGTCTCTTGCACTGATGTTTTGAAATTCATACTGTCAACCAAATTTGTCACCAATTCAGGGTTATTTTTTAACCCCCCCCCCCACCTTTTTAAAAATTTTATCTGCAATTCTTCTCCTTGCTCTACTTTATGTATATATGCACACTTGTAATTGAGTATGTCAGTATCCTGTGCAAAATTTCTTAATTTGTTCTCAACTTAATCTATGAAATAGAATTCAATCAATACTGTCATGGTGACTTTCTACATCTCTCTCAATATTTGCATCTTTGTTTTTATTCCATCTCTCTGCAGAATTTCATTTGGGTGCTGCGGTAGGTTCACGTCGGCGGAAATCATGTCGTTCTGTCTGTCCGTCATGCTGGTCTTCTTGTGGGTTATGACAGGACATTGGCTACTAATGGATGGTAAGTTCAAGATTGGGACTTCTTCTCTTATATCCATCATTGTAAGTTTCTTTTAATTGCACATTATGCGATTGATTATATTCCAACTAGATCCGTAGAAGTGTCGCCCTTGTGATGTCAATCTGGAAATAGTCAACTATATCTGGATTGACGTCACTCATAATGTTGTCAATCTGGATATAGTCGATTCACGGCAAAAATCACAACATAACCCTCCATTTTAAAAATGTGTGAGTGATTTGTTTGCTATTTGCATGCTCACTGATTCTAGTAAATCTTAACCATAAGTGTCTTCTAAAGAAAGACACAAATTTTTTGGAGGAAGTGCATACATTTTGTATGTATGTGTGTGTGTGTACCGTATACACTATTATTTTATTCATGCATTCTGTGGGACATTATAGCATGTTACGTTATTGATGATGGATCTAAAACAAATGTGTATTGGTGCGACAGTCTCTGGGTGGAACTATGACAAGCCCGAGGTTACGGGTACTGTTCTATTTTCCCATGGACGCAATTTACACTATGATCAAACAAAACTCTTCTTTTTCAGGCGGTGGGATGTAGTGCCTCCTGAGGCTATTCATGGTAAAGGCATATGTAACTAAAAATGTTCACATAAATAAATCGATAAGAAATACTGAAAGAAAAACAATACTACTTATTAGCAGTATCTTTGTGATGTCCAAATGAAGGCCTAAAGTATGTGCTACAAAAATCATTGCATCAAGAAATAAAGAATCGAAAAGGGTACATGCTTTGTATTGCAATGAAAGTGCAGACATGATTTTAACAGAGAATAACAAATTAAGTTAACAAATATTAAAGAATATTAAATTATGTGAAGCCATTGCCATCAGGATTTAAGATTCAATAATTTATTTGCCCGTTGTAATAACACAGAAATTCAATCTCTGCTTCCAAAAATATACACAAGCTGTATACATCAACAATTATTAACAACTGGAAATTATTGGAATGGTTTGCACATACACAAATATGACACAGTACAAAATAATGAGACACTATCATTAGATTAATCATTTATTATGGAGGAGCAGCTGACCATGGATACATAACAAATGAAATAAATATTTTTGGAAAATAATTATGGGAGATATTGAATTCATACTCATGAAATTAGTGTGAATGTAATCAGCTAAGGCATACCTATGTTTTGCTATAAAGAATCCATAAGGAAATGGTGAATTATATGATATGTTATTTTCATCATCACTAGTAGTTATTGCCTCCCCCCCCCCCCATCCCTCCCCACCATACTCAATGACAAGAGAATGTGATGTAATTGTTCCTATGATAAATGTGTACCAATCTATGCATGTTTGTGAATAAACATGCAAAAGATCAGCTGTTTATAATTTTAAACCCCCCCCCCAAAAAAAAAAAAAAAATAATCCATGTGGTCACCTTTTGCAAAACAGCCTGGAAGAAGGCAACAATTTAAGAAATTTGTTGTTGTTTTGAATTAAAGAAGCAATCATCTCTTTATCTCTCGTATATTCTTCATATAAATAAACACTGATAGCAATGGGTTTTGTGTCACAAGGACTGTGTGCATGAAAACAAATATAAGATATTTTATGTCTGTAAAATGTCATATTCTTTTTATTTTGTCTCATAAATTGCGTGTATAAATAAGAGCATGAGCAGTACGTCTGTGTGTGAGAATGATTGCATTTGTAAATAAAAAAATAAAAAAATATCAGTTGTTTTGGATATTTAGAATGCATTTTTTTTCTATTTCTGTCTCATATATTCCATATAAATAACAGCATTAGCGATGGGTTTGTGTGTGACGATGATTGCATTCGTTCGGCTGCCGAGTCTGAAGGTCTCGACGCTTCTTCTAACGGGCCTGCTGATCTACGATGTCTTCTGGGTGTTCTTCTCTACATATATATTCAATGCCAACGTGATGGTAAAAGTAGCCACGCGACCCGCGGATAACCCCGTAAGTAGTTAGGATTCCCACGTGGGGAATTCATCAAGGTGATATTCGATAATGGGGTAGGGATAATTGCCGGGCCGAAGGTGTTTACACGTATGCTGTATCTGTGGTGCAAGGCAGAGGCTGAAATTCATGGAGATTATGTATATCAGGAAGGTGGAGTGGAAATAAGGGAAGAGGAAGAGAGATAATGGAGAAATTAAAGTAATTCTGTGTGGAGGAATAGCAGAGCACAGAGGAGAGTCTCTGAGTTTTATGTTGATCAATTAAATTTTTTTTCTAGATCACCCATTAGTACAGAAATACTTGTAACTTTATCAGCCTGAAACAGATTCAAAATCAAAAGGTGAAATGTCATTAGTAGTAAGACCATATAATTGAAGTACTCATATCACACTTTGTTCTTATTATTTTACAGTATTTGCATAAAGTTAGAATTTTATTTGTTAGAGTAGAAAAATGATGATAATACTTCTGTGTATGTATTTTCTTTAGATTTGAGATGAGCAATACCTCACTTTCTTTCTTTGTTTTTGTTTTGTTTGTTTGTATGCAGGTTGGAATTATTGGAAAGAAATTTAACTTGCCGGGAGTTGCAAAAGATGCACCACAACTTTCTCTCCCTGGAAAACTCATATTCCCAAGGTAATTTGAAGCAGCTTGTTGCCAAAACTCAAATTAACTTGTTGAAGAATTATGCTGAGATCCAGTCTAGATAAATCAGTAGTGATTTAGCCATTGTACCGTCAGGTCACGTTTCATGTCTCATGTATCTGTATACTGACTGCGAACTGAGCCAGTGAGGCCTGGGGACTAATCAACTTTTAGATAGATAGATAGATAGATAGATAGATAGATAGATGAGAAAAATAGATAGATAGATAGGTAGATAGATAGATAGATAGATAGATAGATAGATAGATGATTTTTTTTTTTAAATGAAAAGCAATTACGGCCAACATCCAAACATTTTGACATTTTTAAAATCTGATACAAAGTAGAAATGACCTTACAAAAAATAATTTAAAGAATAACATTTACATTTTTTACAAATGCAAATGGCATGGTAGAAATGTTGCTCAGTTTGCAAAAAGAGATAGCTGTACTGGAGTATAATTGGCACATCCCTGCATCTTGTGATATTATTTACATTATCGAGACAGTACTCTCTTATCTTGTGGATATTCTTTTAAAATCTCTTAAAGGCGAGGTTCACCCTGACATCAAGTTGGTTTTAATAACAGCATAACAATGAGAGAAACATATTAATGAAAGTTTGGCGAAAATCCACCAAAGAATAACAGAGTTATGGAAGTTTGAACTTTTAAATTTCTGATGTCACATGCGAGCATCTCCCCGTATGTCATGTGATATAAAGTCCATAAAAGTGCCGTTTTCTTAGAAATTTGAAAATGATTTCACCTGTGCGTTCAATATATTATCAGAAACATTATTTCATATACATGCTTCTATGAAAAAAATTCCATTCAGTTATCATGAACCAGTAAAAAAATGCCAATTTATGGAATTTATACTACATGACATTATTGGGAGGTGCTCGCATGTGACGTCACAAATTTAAAACTTTGAAACCTCATAACTCTGTTATTCTTTGGTGGATTTTTGCCAAACTTTCATTAATTTGTTTCTCTCATTGTTCTGCTTTTATTAAAACCAACTTGATGTCAGGGTGAACCTTGCCTTTAAGTAAGGAAAAGAGGATATATAAGATATAAAAGAGGATATATCGACATATTTGCAATATTGGAGGCCTAACACATCCAATAACTACTGCTTCTTACATTACTATACAGTTTTCCTTTCATGCTATGATTTCCATTTCTATGATGTCCCAATATTTGGATAAAATTATTACAGTGTGAACATGGCACATCATCATTGTGCATAAGTCTCAAGTTCAATTTTATGATCCGGTACCAATATGCTGTATATCCAAAATCTTATTTCTATAGGGAACCTCTTGTAAGTGTGCATGTATTTGTAACAATCTCTCCAAAGAGCCACGATATACATGTACTGTTAATTTGTTTATACCCACCGGTGTACAAGTGCATCCTGTATTTACAATCTAGTTCATTAACTTTTATTTCTGATTTCTCTGAATCTTCTGCCCCTTCCCCCACTTTTGTCCCTCACTTGAATAATTAAAACCATGTTCTTGGGCACATTTTCAAGTTGGTCCTCTTCCAAAAAGACAGTAATTACATTACTGTGACCTACCTAAAGGATGCCTCCTTGTACTATTCAAAATACATTAGAATGGGCGAATGATCTCGCTACAAGATAATTTGTCCCCCAAAGAAGTGACATATGCAAGGTTAAATGTATAGGATCAGAATAGTATGTGTTCCTAACAATAGTAACATGATTTTGTATGCAGTAATAATATAACTCTTAACCTGGTGGCGTAGAGATTCTGTGATATCCATAGAGTTAATACATGACTCATCTAGTTCCCATAGCCAGTGGGTTAATGAGTCACTTATGCAATATGAGTAACAAATTTAGTGTGTTATTACACTTTTACATACTGTATACGCTGAATATTTCGCGGTGGTTTTAATTTGTGAATTTCGCGACTTACTGAACGTGAAAATTTTCACTTTCTGACATTTCTGTACAAAGTGAATGCAAATGCAATAAAATCGCGAAAATATACCCTCGCGAATTCCCCGTCTTGAAGCAAAATCGGGAAAATATATGGACGCGAAACATATGGTATATACAGTTGTAGAAGAACAGTCCTCACTAAGTTAGACAAAAAACTGATATCAGATATTTTCTGACAAATTTGGCATTTTATCACAGAATTTTTGTGTCATACAAAAAGAACATGTACATTTTGTGTGCATTTGTGATTTGGAAATAAATACATGCACAAAATTAAATGTAACTTTAAAACTATTGACAACATTACGATACCAAATATGTTTCTAGAAAGGGTGTACTTTTGTTTACAACTTTAGTCTACAAACATACATGTACACAACACGTATCTCCATTGAGGATGTGTGAAAAGTTACACATTATTGATTAATAAAGTCACAGCTGTAGATACAAACACAAATTTACATTTAAAGCTATATTCTGGTATTTTTAATTGTTTTGATATGCCCTGGGTTTGTTTTTCCTTTCCCCAATATAGCTGATATCATGTGTCATATAGTTGGCACAGATCCATTTAAAAACACAAGTGAACTGTTTTAGAAAGTGATTCCAGTTAAAGGGACAGGAAACTGCAAACGATAGGAAATGTTTAGTTTAACATTGAACATACAGAAAGCTAAGGCCGTCATAGTAATAATAAGGCCTTATCACCTGATAGCTACCTCTCAGTTTCCTTTTGTTTTCCGAGCCAGAAATGGTGTGAGTAATATTGCCTTGAGTTAGATAATAAATATTGATACTAAGGACTGAGTGAATGTAACAGTGACACAATTATCAGGGTAATACAAACAATGTGTCACGTGGGTGTTGAAAAAAAACAAAAAAAACTTACATCTCAATTTTTGGTGAAAATGATTTTAATGTAGTCCTGTGAATAAAAATTGATATTTCCTTCTGATCAAATCTCAGATTTTAATTTCAAAGGAGCAAGCCATTGTGGGTAGGTAAAGAGAAGACAATCTCATTCGTTACTTTGTTTAACCCTATTTTAACTGGGCTATTTCAGACCAGGTTTTTTACTGGGGGGGGGGGGTCAATTTGTACCCCCCTTCAGATCTCGCCGCCGAAACCGCGCGATCGCCGCCGCGAAAAATTTGCCATGCGCATAGAGTCGAAATATAAACTACACGACTGATAGTAAAATTTTCAAAAAAATTATTTTTTTCTAATTTTTTAAGTAATATATTATGCCAAATAAAGTGCATGAATTAATGTCCTTCGCCCATAACTCACTTACAATAGCTATGTAAGAATACTAATTTTTGGTGAAAATATTTCATTCTGACATTTCTCACAATTATCTACAAAAAAATTTGCCAAATTGGAATTAATTTCTTATGTATTTTATTGTTTTGTGAATTTCTTATGTTTTTCTTTGTTTTTTCGACCTTTTGTTTTCTTTTGTTTTTTCGATGAAATTTGTTGGGGACACTTTTGCAATCAGTAACAGCATAGAATTATTTCACTTCAACCAGTAAAAGCAAAAATAATCATACATTTATGATTTTTGGCTGAAAACACAATTTCCATTGATTTTGTACACGAAATCAAGTTTTTGAGCGATTTTTGGATTGACATGCATGTATAAAGAGTCGCGCAACGTCGTAACGGTACGTCCGATTTTCGCGAAAACGGTCTCAAAAGATGCGCAAGACTTGAAAGTAAAAAGTCAGTGAGCGACGCGATCAAAAAATTTTGCGCGGCGGCATGGTCACAAAATTCTATAGGGTTAAGCAGCCATGTTTTGGGGGCTGTCGTGAACATTTAACTTATTTGAGATGTAAGTGTTGTCACCTCAAGCAATAATACGTAATTATAGATTCCATGAATTCAAGTTCAATGTAAAACATTATTTTTTTGTAACTTCAGATTTGGTCAGGCCCCTACTACAATTAAGGGGGGGGGGGAGAGGGGGTAAACTTATTTCAAGAGTACCAAACATAGCCCACTTAGAGCCACACATTGCACATTGAATCGATTCAAGTATTTGGCAGTTTGTTTTCTTTCTTTTTCAGCAGCAATAAACTCACTTTGATTGGCCTGTTTGTAAGTCTCTCTACAGGGATTGATGGGTTGACCAATTATTAATATTTGTCACTTTATACCCGAAGTGACTATTACTCACTATTGATTACACACGGTGAATTAGTTTCCAAACTTTGAAAAATTACCCCCAAATCACACACACACACACACAAATGTCCTTGTAAGGTGTACAGTTTAACATATAGGTACTTGTGTCTTTAACCCTAAAATAGCTGAGTC
>JZLH01S0089897.1:39897-59755 GCA_001188425.1 Eucidaris tribuloides | reverse complement strand
TAATTTATACATGAAATTAGAATTTACCTCTAAATCACTAAATAAAGTTCCAAAAGTGCTAATTTTTTTTTTAATAGACACTCTTTGTAGCATTCTTAGCAAGTCTATTTGAAAAAATTCGGAATTAAAATAGATTTCTTACGTATGTTATTGCTTTTTAAATTTCTTTTGTATTTCTTTGGTTTTTTTAACTTTTGTTTTTTATTGTTTTTTCAATGAAATTTGTCGGGGACACTTTTGCGATCATGAACAGCATAAATTAATTATATTAATTTCAATCAGAAAAAGTAAAAATAATACATTTATGAATTTGGGCTGAAAACACAATTTCCATTGAAATAACACACGATTTCACATTTTTGAGCTATTTTGGTGTGACATGCAAGTACGAAAAGTTGCGTGACTTTGGAACTGCGTACCCGGACGTCGCGAATAAGGTCTCAAAAGATGCGCGAGATTCGAAAGAAAAAAGTCACCAAATGCTGTGGTTAAAACTTCATGCGTTGCAGACATAACGCGCGAAACATCCGGGGGAGGGGGGATGGTGATGGATTCAAACCCCCCCCGGCCTTTTAGGGTTAGATTAGATTTGAAAGTAGTCCCCACAATAAAATTTCATTTCCACTCCTTCTTTATATACAAAAGGGAGAAATGCCTTGTATTTATGTTATACTTCTCTAATTTTGATCTATTGTATTATATGAAGTCTTACTCTCATTTCTTGTTCCTTTTTATTTACAGCATGCACAATTCCGGTCATTTCTCGATGCTGGGTCTGGGGGATATCGTCATGCCTGGTCTCCTCTTATGTTTTGTCATGCGGTACGATAATTACAAACGGCAACAGACGGACACGGTGGCGCCAGCACCCGTCTTACCGCCAAACAGCTTCACGCAGAAAGTTACTTATTTTCATTGTTCTCTTATTGGTTATTTTATTGGTAAGTAAATTTATTCATGAAATTGTGCATTTCCTTTCATGCAAAACTTGGCTAGAGTGATTGTTTTACAAGCACAGAACTTAAATTGATGTTTACAGTAAAACCTTTCGAAAAGTGTTTATTGCCAGAAGTACAGAAGTCATAAATCAATGCCAAATCCGTAGAGCCATTTCTGCATCTGTGCATGTCTGCACTTCAAGGCATAATTTAACCATGATTACAGTTTAAAAACTCTGAGCTACACAATTTTCCATGCTATAAGTGTCTCCAATGAGGTATAGAAATGAAGCCCTGAAAAATTGTACTTCAAAACGATCATTTAGTGCTTTAAAACAAAGAAAGTCTATGACTACTCAGTTTTGTCATGTCTACTTATTTTCCCATGTCCATTTCCCGCCCATAGACTAGTGTGTTACAGTTACGAGTACACTGGCTGCATAAGTAATGTATGATGTTCATCCATACTCTCCTTGCCAGTGGCAGCATAATTTTCCAAACTTGGGTATTCTAGGATGTTTGCCTATTCAAGCATTACTATGTAGCTCAGATATCACAGTTTGACATTTTTTCTTAAATTGAAGCTCCCCAATGTTAAATTGTTAAATTGTGTCTTTAACATAAAATTAACATTTGGCCATTTTCAAACAAAACTGGACATGAGGGTGAAAATTAAAATTTCCAAGAAATCAATAGGCTTCAATATTTTTTGAAACTAGATATTTTAGATGATAGTTTTCCATGAAAATTACATAAAATTATTTATTATATGTTGTAACACAGTAAATTTAGTACAAGGGTAATTAATGTTAATGTGGATATTTTTGCATTTTGTCGTGTCACTCACAGCGTGTATAAGGGGGGGGGGACCATTTGCCACAGAGAGGGAATGATTGATTGTGACTACATATGTGTAATAGGTAATCTATTTACGCACATGTTCTACGACTCATGGTACTCTTGGAGAACTACTTTGGTACGAATCCAACCATAATCGATAATGGTCAGACACTCATGTCCAAAATTTGTCGTGTCACTCACGCACCGTTTTTTAATCATAATTACTTGACCAATTGTAGAATTCAAATCCAACTGGTAATGACACATGCCAGTCGTACATTATACCTAATATGGTAGTCATCATCCATTCATAACCTCCAAGTGGGAAGATATGAGCTCTTGCGACTCTCAAATTGTTGTGTCACTCATGTTTGAAAATGACCATTTACATTAACCCGTTGCCTCCGAGATTCGGAAAATCCCATAGAGTTAGCACAGAGCTGTATTCAATACTTGTTTGGCTCGTATAATAAGTTTGTATATCTACAAAATTCAAAGATAAACCCTTTTGGAGGGTTTGCAATTATATGTTTTAGATACACCTATATGATCTGTCAGTACCCTGAAAATTGCTTGCTCTGAAACTTTCCCATTTTGAGAAATTACTTCCCCCCCCCCCCCAATATTTTACATAGGTAATGTATTCACCGCTAGATGCTCTCGTTTAATTTAAACATCATAATTTGTCACTTCAAAACAATTTTCAGTGGGTTTGATGTTGTTTTCCGATGTCTGGGGTGGCAATAGAATACTTTGTGAAAGATTGACAAAAAATTTGTCTAATAGATCAAAACTATAATTGTGCTTTAAAATAATAATAACTTAAGATATTTCGTATATACAGTATTTGCCTAGATGATTGACAGAGACTAAAGGCTGCTATACACCGTACGACGCGACGGTTCACAATGAGACGTTTCCGTCGCGGACAGTTTGTCGTGGAAGACTGAACATGTTCAGTCTTTGCTAAAAACCATCTTGTCGCATTGTGAATCGCTATACATCGCAAGATAAAACAATCTTCCCTTGTCACCAACCATCGCGTCGTGCGGTGTATAGCGGCCTAAAGGGTATTATTTCCTTCCCTCATTTTTTTTCCAGGTCTGTTGACAGCCACGATATCATCAGAAGTTTACAAAAATGCCCAACCGGCACTCCTATATCTGGTTCCCTTCACGCTACTTCCGCTGCTTGTTATGGCTTACTTAAAGGTAACAATATTTCACTCATTCATTCATTCATTCATTCATTTATTCATTTTATTTTGGTGGAAACCACAAGGGATTGCCTATAATTAATCCTTGTAATTGACTTATTTATAGTGGGGAGAGTGGTATAATGGGTCAGAGATGACATATTTCTGAAAATTTCCAGATGTACTGATTTTTCCTAAAGGAATGAAGCTTTCCAGAATTTCCACCAAATGGACAAAAATAAACAAAACTAAAGTTTCTGTGTGTAAACTTTAGAATGTTGCTTTTGTGTGATTCCTTTTGGTTGTTAAGGCAACATAACAAAATTTTGGAGGTAGTCCCCAAATTTATATTACAAATATTGAATACATTATACAAATTTCATATTAGATTTGTTTGCTGAATTTATATACAATGTTGGGAATATCAGACAACAATTCCATGAAGTTATATTTAAGTATTAAAACAAACTGAAGTCTTAACTTAGTTTTAAAACATCAATCACAGAAGTCAATTAATGTAATATGAATGAATACATTTTAATAATTTCAATAAACTGAAACTTATTGACATAACATATATCAGAAAATATATTTTTTGCTAGTTGCATTAAGGCTATTTTTGTAATAAATCAGTTTTATTTTCTAAAGCTTAACTAAATGTGTTTTCATGTTCGATATCAACAGGGGGACTTGAGACGAATGTGGTACAGCGCCTTTATCAAAGGACAGCAAAACAAATACATGGAGGTATGACATAAGGACAGCCTGTACAAGGTCTGAGATACGATTATGAACTCTTGACAGGGACTCGGAGAATGGACATCGGTAACCATGGCGATGGTATCATTTACCATGACAACAGTATTGTAGAATATAGTTTTCTTTGTGGAATGGTAAATAGAATGGAGTGGTGTAATGGATCGAGAAGTGTGTTATCGGCCAGGGCCCCGCAACTGGACTCCATTGGGTTAGAAGATCAGTTGCGGATAATCTCAAGAGATTTTTAGGAGTTGACGGCAATAGCGTGTTGACCAGTGAAGTTCCAGTAATCTGATTGGTCAGCTTATGGCTTCGTCGTCGCAAAGATGTGACCGGACCAGCGTCCGTCATCTGTCCCGATAAGCTTAAGCCAACCAAGGATGTAATCGTGCTATCAAGTTTTTCAAGTTCAGCAGTCCGTGGACGTGTGGACTACACAACAACATGAAGTTCGTCGGACACCACGTCATAGGCAGATGCTCGGTGAAAATGCCCAATTTTTTACATGAAGACAAGGACAAATGGATTTCAGGGATGGTAATTTGTGGTGAACAGTGAGTTTGGGACTTTAGTAGCCAAAAGATGTAACCATTTTTAATCAGAATAAGCTAATGGATATCAATGATTATAATTTTGTTCTTACATTGCTGAAGAAATCTGTCTTACTCTGATACTGGAAATTCCAGTGTCTGAAACATTGGTACCACACATAGCGCTCTAGAAAAGACAAAATCATCAGATTTTTATGAAATCTGGAATAAAAATGTTAACATGATCACTAATACACTGTATACACATGAATTTTGATGAGCCTAACAAATCATGCCAGCCTAGAGCATTTAATTGTTGTCTTGTGATAATATAATATTGTCACCAATCCCACAGTTCCCTTTTCCATATTTGCTGTGAATGCAAAAGAGATGTTTGTAAGAGGTCTTTGGCAAATTGACTGTGATGCGTTTGATCTGTAGGACACACAATCTAAGTCAACATTGCATGCGGGATACATGGTAGTCGTTGATAGGTCAAAGGTCAAACATGGGCTTGGTGAACATAGAAGTTGTGCATGGCTACAGGAAATGATCATGGGATACAGGGGTGTTAAAATCAAAATCAGGATTTCTTGTTATGAGAGATAAGATTTATTTATCAATTGTGAATGAGGTTCAAATAATAAATGTTACAGAGTGTTTTATTCTGATACTTTCTTGTGTATAAGACTTGTTCTCAGTGATTGTCATATTTATGATAAAACACCGTCATTGTCGTCGTCATTTGATTTTGTATTTTCACTGGCCAGGTGGTTTTCCAAGCAGGGTATAGAAGTTGACCAATTTGGTACGTTCAGTTTCTTTCAAGTGCCGTTGTTGGTGTCAGCACTGTGAAACAATTGGATGTACATCTAATTTGAGGAGAAAGGCATTCTTTATCGCATGGTCCATGATCATTGTGTGCTTGTCGTCCAATCTGCTGGATTGCATGTGAGATTCGCTAGGCTTTTTCTGCCCTAGTCAAATTTAATTGAGTCCTACAATTTGAAAGGAACTGTTATTGATAACTCATTTGATATGCAAGGAGACAATATTCTGAAAGTGAAAGTGCACCTCGACTCTAAATGTGTCACTAGCCCATTCTTAAATCTCTTTTAAAAGAGAGGAGACAATATTCTGAAAGTGAAAGTGCACCTTAACTCTAAATGTGTTGCTAGCCCATTCTTAAATTTCTTATAAAACCAGTATGTGCAGACAGCCTAAAAAAGTATCACCAGAATATATGAAAGAGTAACTTGCCAAATTTTGCATTTTTATACATTGATTGATAATACAAGTGACAAATTACACGTTTAAGCATATGGCAGCATGCATCACAAAAACATGTTTGATGATATCACTAACCTCTTTTTATATCAGAGGACACTGGCCAGTGAAAATCCAATTCCACCTTTGATAATGCCTTAATATCCAGTGAAAAGGTGTCTTCGTCACAATTGTGTATCATTTGTATGACACTGTCATCGGTTGGTCTGTAGTACTTGTGCAAAACATGCGTCTGTGTGACTGGTTGCTACATGTTTTATGTTCCCAAATCAGTATAAATAGAGAGATTCCTTCTGTGTACGTCTGACAAATGTCTGTCTCTGGTATTTTGCTAGAAATTAGCAAAATTCCTTGTAATTTTTTTGGTCTCATATGCACAAGTGAACTTTCTTTTCAAGTTGCAAGTCGCATCTATATGCTGAACAAATGTCTTGTATTTTTGTTTTCAATAAATAGCATCTACACATGCCCAAGTATTTTGCACAAATGAATTTCAGATGGATAAGTTTATACACTGGTGTTAGTTTCATGTCGCCATCTAGAGGCCTGTGAAGAAAATCATGCGTTGCAATCAAAATGTATGATTCATGAAGTCGGGTGTACATCGCAAGTTGGCATGTAAAATGTAGACTCAGATAGTCCATTTAATTACATTGCCATGTAGAGGCCTGTGTAAAACATACAACTCATAGAGTCCCTTTCACATGGCAGTCCACCATGCAGAGGCTTGGGTGGTTTGTGGTGACTCATCGGGTACTTTTCACATGGTATACCGCCATCTAGAGGCGTGTGTAGAATGTACGACTCATTGAATCCGTTTCCAATCACATTGCCATCTAGAGCCCAAGGTAAAAGGTACGACTGGAATCCCTTTCACGTGGTATGTCACCATAAAACAGCATGTGATATGTACAACCCATTGAGTCTGTTTCACATGTCGTACAGCTTTTTAGAGGTATGTGTAGAATGTACAACTCCTGGAGTCCATTACAAAGGTGTATCAGTAAGGTTAACCGATCCGCCACCGACCTTCAAAAGTAAAACTGGTTATTAATCTGTCATTAACATTATTCCGAAATGTGTGTACAAAGTTCACATGTTCATCTCACTCGGCTCTCGAGTGCATTTGACATTAAAGGTCATCAGAGCTTACTGGGGTAGAAAGTCTGACCTCTATCCAGACGTTGGACATGTGAGGAATGTAGTAGGTCAGTCTGGGGTGCAAGGTTTAATGGCGAGTCTGATCAGTTTACATAGGAAGGAATATACATCTTTTTAAGTGTTTTTCCCCCTTGTGAACACTAATACAGAGGCAGTCTGCCAAGTACATGCTCACAGGATTGTAACTCTTCATTTGTCAGTAGGGATTACCTAAATGTCAACAGCAAAACAGATATTATGACAGGCAATCTGTTGTTTTTGGATATTCGAAACTGCCTGGGTATAGAAGTCTGGTCTCCAGATAGCAAAATAACCTTACTGATACAACACTAATTTCAAATCACATAGGTACCTCGGGCCGTGAGTATAATGTACAAATTATAGAGTCCTTGTCAAATAGCATGTCGCTGTATAGCAACACGTGTGGTTTACACGACTCATTGAGTCTGTTTCACATGGCATGTGACCATCTACATGTAGGTCAGGGGTTCTCAATTAGCAGCGGGCGCCACTTTTGGCGCATCAGGCCTTCCGAAGTGGCGCATGGAAGCCACTATGAAAAAGAGAATAAATTGTGTAGTTTGTTTGAATTTGTATTTCTGTAGTTTACATTAATTAGAGCCATTCTGGGCCACTCAAAAGGCCTTATACTTAAAGAGTTGGGGGGGGGGCACCCGTCAACCCCCACCAGGGACCTGCTTATCGGGCTCCTAGACCACATGTGTTGAATAGTGACGCAGTACAAATTCTCGATAACAAATATGGCACTTCAACAATGATAATTGAGAACCCTTGATCTAGAAGCTTGCGTTGTGTGTACGACTCATCAAGTATGTTTCACATGGTATGTTGCCATCTACAGGTCATGCTGATTCGCTGGGAACATACACATGATAGGAACGATATTGTATTGGGCTTTGGATACTGATAGCAACATTACTCTGTACACACATTTGTCACACTTTCTTTGAACGTAGGGTATGTATGTGTGAATATTATATGTGATATAGATGCTTATGCTATGTGCAAAGAAAAGTTGAAAATGAACTGATTTGTTACCCGTGTAATAACAATATTTTCTTACTACCAATAACTTATGGGATTTTGTTATGTATATTAATATTTTTAACCCTTTTTTGGACAGCTTTAGACAGATATATTCAATGTTCTTTGATACCAAGTTTTGTTCTTTTTGTGTATCTTTGTTTTGTGTGTTACTGTATTGTGTGCCACATATGAAGTTTTGGTGTAATTATATGTTCACTGATATCAATGTAATTACTACTTAGAGCGTTAATGATCCCTATGCTTTCACCCCAAATCATAAGTTTGTCCTTGTGTATCAGTTAATGTTGTTTAATCCCAAGAATGTAATTATGTGTAGTATTTATTTTGTGTTAACATGTATGTAAATGTGTTCCATTAAAAAAATCAAGGATACCTCCAAAAATAAATGAATCATGATTTAAAAAACAAAAAAAAATCAAGCAATTACTGCAGTTCGATATTTAATACTTGTGTTAAATATTGCCTGAACATCAGTCCCTCCCCCCACAGTAAAGTTTCCTACAAGAATCATATGAACAGAGTTGTTCCACAATGCACTTTTAGTACATTTGTGTTGTGTACTGTCTCTCTGTCATTTGGACTGTAAGGTAAGTGACATGATTGGGAACACTTGAAAATGCCCTAAGAACCAAATGAGTTCAAATATATACCAACTATACACCAGCTGGAGAGGATCTCCCAGCTAGAAGGATTTGTCTGTAATTTGTTTACTTAAGGAGAATCAAGCATGAACATTAATTCTATCGGGGCACGATAAAAATAGGACCCATACAAGATTTTCACAGGAGTATCCTTGCATAGTTTACTCAATTCTAGAGTAGTTTCACCCCAAGTTGAGGACTACCCCCAATCATGTCATTTACCTTTTAGTGTTAAAATTCACTGAAATACATTGAATGTGTTTCATTATTCCACCCTTATTGAAGGTCGTCTAGCATCCTGTTCCAAATATGTAAAAAAAAAAAATTGTATAAGGTGTCTACGCAAGCCTTACTGGAGATTTTTTTTAGCAGTTTCATAATTGTTTATGATCCCAACCAAAAAGTATTTTTCTGTTAGATGTTGCTTTTTGTTTGTTGTTGTTTTTTGTCTAGGTTTTTTTAAATTTGTTTTTTGTTTTTTATTTATTTAGTTTGTTTGGTCTGGTGTTCCATGTTTTTGTAACCTTTAAGTGAATTTGATAATTTTCTCTGTACATTTGGTCCATATTTATAGCATTTTGGCAATTTTGAATGTATATGTATAGTAAACCCTCTTTTATAATTGTAAAAAATAGTAAAGATCAGTATGTGATTTGTAATTTATGGAATTTAAAAATCTGAAATAAATGATTGATCAAATTATTAGATGTTAATGAAGGCTTTGATTCTTCCATACAAAATGGGTTTCTTGATAAATGCAAGAAAGTCTGGGTTGGCAAGCACATCTGGATACTATTTTACGTGAGTGGTGTACTTTTGTACTTTTGTCTAATGGGATAGATTTGAATGTGGATATTCTAGAAGAGTACACAAAGATTGTAAGCAGTTTTAGATTTGCCATACAATTTTGGCATGTCCAGTGATGTCACTCCATAACAAATGTATAATATGATACAAATATCTTGCTTTGTACAGATATTTTTTTATTCATCATTGTCTGTGTTAGTTTGCGAAATGAAATTTTGTGCACAAGTTTTAATAGATTTCCTACAATGGAAGGGGGTAAACTACCCTAACCACCCTTGCTTGATGCTCTGTTCCTCGGCCAACGAATCCTGATGCCCCCTTCTCCCACGCACACACCCCTTCTCCCATCTTCCCTTTCTCCCTCCCCTTCCTCCCACCTCCCCCCTTCCCCTTTCTCCCACCTCCCCCCCCCCCCTCCCCCCACACACACACACTTTGAGAGCTTTTGCTGCCTTGGACGAGAGGTGGTGATCATACAAGTCTACATTTTTTGTTTTGAGGTAAACTGTCTTCTTTGTATATCCTTCTGATTTAAAGATACAGTAGTCAAGATAATTGTTGGTATTAAGTAACCCATAGCAATTTATTCGAAGTATAATCACTTTTGATAGTGCATCCTTTGGTAACAAATCTGGAGTGTGCCCATTCTGAATGAGAGTAACGAGCATTTTGTTACTCCAATAGCTTTGGTACCTAGCCATATTTTTATCACATACATCATGCATATATGCAAAAATAATTTATTCATTCCCTGTTAGCCTGAGATTAGTTGTAACATGATTTGTTGCAATTTCCAGTGAACCTCTATGGTCGAACAAATGTGTGGCTACTTTAAGCCATGAGAAAATGTGTGGATCTAGTTTAAAAGTTAAATATTCTAATGGGGTGGCATCACTGATATGTAGCTCTAAGGTATATCATGGTTTAATATTCAGTGCAATCACAAATGAGTTCTGTACTCATATCACTGCAAGAAACTGCATTTTTTTAATGTACTAATTCTTATTTTGTGTACAGTTTGCACTCTTTTTGTAGTTCTTGTAATATACAATCAATGAGTTAAATTCTTGTTTGGATGTGTATTAATAAAAATTGTCAAATGTAGGTTTCATTCGTATAATTGTATATTGTATTATTATCCAGCTCACTCTAGTACCTTTGATTTTCGTACTGTGCTGCCCAATGAGAAACATTAACATCTCAAGTTAGGCATCCAAAAGCTCTGCCAAATGATTAAATTCTCAAGATGTTTAGATTCTTGTTGAATGATGCAATAGTTAGAATCACTTTGGTTATTCCTGATTAAACAACAAACATGTAAAGTAGTATCCTTAGAGTCGATTACATGACTTTAATTTGACTTTAAAGGCTAATGGCATGATTGGGAATACTCGAAAATGCCTCAAGAACCAAATCATTTGAAACAGATACCAGTATATACACCAGCTTGAGTGGATCTCCCAGCTGGAAAGATTTGTCTCTAATTTGTTTACTTTAGGAGAATCAAGCATGAACATACAAGAATTTAATTTCTGTCATGCCCCCATAGAAATAAATCCCATAGAAAGCTACTCAACAGATCTGCCTGCCACAACGGACATTCATGGTAGTTCTTTTAGAATGAATCAACGTTTCACCACAAGATTTTCACAGCAGAATCCTTGCATAGTTAAGTCGATTCTAGTATAGTTGCATCCCAAGTTGAGGGCTACCTCCAATCATGCTATTTACCTTCAACTTAGTTCACTAGCATGTTGTAAATTTGCATACTTTGCAACCACCAAGTTTGTCAAAATCAAATTGCATTTTAGCCAAATGGGTAAACTTGCTTGATAGATCAACACCCCAACCTAACTTCTGTGTACAAAAGGAAATGTTTGCATGCATACATCTTGTGTGACTTTATCTAGAATTGTCAAGCCAAATAGCATGGGCTGTAAGTAAAGGGCACTAACATAGCATAACTTAACAGTTTTTTCTCTCACATGTTCATTTTTCAGAGGTGAAGATGTGGGTGTGAATACATACATGTACATTTAAATTGCTGTAAGAATTAACAATTCAGAAAGCTAATTTTTATAATAGGTTACTATATTTTACAATAAAATGTGTCATTAATGTGTACATTACTGGACAGAATACAGTAAGATATTGTAAAAATTATTGCAATTTTCCTATGAGTAAACAAGTGTCAATTTCTGCAGCTTTTTAAAAATGTTTTTGTTTTTTAACTGTAGGTTTGTATTTCTTGTACACAGTATGCACCGACTCGCACTTGTACAAGCAACCCGTTGTTTATCTGAACCACTGGTGAAGTGCAATTCTAGGCTGTAGAGGTGATTGTGATATACCATACTTGCAGATGAATACTTTGCTGTCTTTTAAATAATATATCAGATCTGTATTTACCTTTATTGGTTTTACTTCTGGAATTTATTTGAACTTCCGTGATTATTGTTTTGCAGACTTCAGTATTAGCAGATCTGGGTGTTTCACAAAGACTTTAGGTTGAACTTAAATTCTTAAGTGTGACTGAATATTATAGCAAGCTATTATGTATTACAGGCAAATCCAAATTTTGACTATGTTTCATCTTACTAATCGCAATTAGTTGTTATTTTGGACATAACCAGTATTATTTTTAATTTGTCATCATCACTGATGACAGGGACTAGAAAAGGGAACTTTGTCACTATTTCCCGCAGGCATCCAGCCCCGATGTACTGATTCTATGTTGATATGTAACCACAACACCGGGTTTTCACCCTTCTCTTTTCAATGAAGTGCGTGGGTTCTTTTACATGATGATGTGTTTCAGTCTCAACACGGGACCTCCCTGCTCTAAGTCCGTTCCGAGGGACGGGGTAATGGGGATAAAATGCCTCGCCAAAGACACAACCACCATGACATGGACTCAACCACGGATCTCAAACTCAGGAAGACAAGGTTGTAAGCATGATGCGTCACCCAAATTTTTTAAAGGGGAATGAAACCCAGACATCACTTGCAATTAGAAAATGTATGAAAATAAGAGAAAGAAATTAGTGAAAGTTTGAGCAAATTTGACTGAACCGTTCAAGAGTTATGCATGTTCAAAGCTTACTTAATCCTTATTATGGAGGATTCTTAAATTGGCAACTCTACCACTTTTTTTAGATGAAAGTGTGTAGAACTCCCAATAGGTTTTGTGCACAAATTTTCACAAATTGACATTTTTCTGAAATTTGGTTGAGAAGGTCATCAAATTCTTTCAGGAAAACATGTAGAATCATTATTGCTCTGACATACTTGCACAACAAGCAAGAGGCAATCAGATATTTCACAAAAAATGAGAATAAGTGAAGATTTATTTACAAAACCAATGGGGAGTTCTCCACACTTTCATCTCAAAAATTGGTAAAGTTGCCAATTTAAGAATCCTCCGTAATGACATATAAATATACTTTGAACATTCATTTCTCTTGAACTGTTCAACCAAATTTGCTCAAACTTTCACTGTTTTATTTCTTTTATTATTCTATATTCTCTGAATGCAGAAAGATGTTTGGGTTTCATCCCCCTTTAACAATTTTATGCCAGCTCAAAAAAAAAAAAAAATTGTGCACTTTTTGTAGCACCAAAAATGGCTTATAATTAAGTCACACTTTAAATTTAAGATCAAATTCAATTCTTTGTGAAACACTCCCCAGGTAGTATACATGTATGTCTTGAGTAATAAATGTTGCGAGTCAGATCGCTAGTTTGAATAAAATGTGAAAGAAATAGAAAACAAAAGTATCCATTTAGAAAGTGACATAGCTCTTAGATTCCCCATAGACTCCCATAGATTTTGAGCAAGCCATGTTCAGTTCCAAATGAAATAATGAATTGCAACCTTTGCTAAACATATGGCAGTCCATGTGAATTTAGTTGCACCTGTAATAGTATGAGTAACAGCATTATGCAAAGAAAAATAGGTCCAATGTGGTAGAAACAATGTAACCGATTATTATTATTACAAATTAGGAAACCGTAATAAAGTCTACTAATTGCTAACTTTATTATGGGAAAACGTATCTTCACAATGTGTGTATGGGTAGTAGATCATAAAGTGCAGTTTTGTCATTTTTCATATATATTTATCAACAAAAGGAAAAAGTTTTCAAAAAAAAAAACGTCAGTGATCATGTAAGATTTGAATTATGTGAAAATCATTGAATCATGTCTCGTGGCTTTGTGTTCATTAAAGCTATTATGCATTGAATATAACTGTCGACAATTCTTTAATACTGTACAGTGGTATTTTATGGTATTACAGAATACTGTTGTGGGTATTGTCTTTTTTATTCTTTTTTTTTGTCCTTATATGGTTGTGTGCAGTTTCTATGCCTAACATGCAGCCGATTAATAAAACTGATAACTAATATGTTGCAAAGTGAATCAACTGAGTATATTCCATTTGTTACAGTGTTCGAGGGATAAAGTAGACTATGTTTGAGATATGTTGGGAGTATGCATTATATTCATTCATGTGTACATGATCATATAACTTTTCAGGAATAAATTAACATACTTGTGAGACAAAGTTCACCTAACTTCGGTGAAAATATGAAAAACAAATCCCCTTGGTGACCATAGAGAGTATGTCATCAATATTACATAGTTGTGTGCCCTGGGGGCCCTACCTCCCCCCTACCCCCCCCCCCCCATGGAGGCTACATGAACTATTTAAATAACTGCAGCTTTTTGGCCTTATAATGATTCCTACCAAGTTTGGTGAAAATTTGATGATGTGTTCAAACAGATGACTTTACAGTTGTTCACCTTGCCCCCTCCCCCTCTCTTATTTCACTCTTGGGTCCAAACTTGGGTCACCCAAAGAATTGTTACAAACATTTTTTTAAAGCCTAAAAAGGGTTTACACACAATATCACTTGCTATACTACTTTTGTACCTAGACAAGGGGGTGTTTTAAATGTACATGTACATTAGTTTTGGCCTTTGGCGTCCTGCCCCTGGTCCCCACAAGGACAAGTTGACATCCCTTACGATATGAATGATTTTTGCCTTGTGATTTTCTTTGAATTTTAGCTCCCTTTTGGCCGCGTCATTCGGCACAGGTGAGCTAAAAAATGATAGGAGCAATTCTTGATTTCGAGGACCTGGAAAAGTTTTGAGGTTGGATGCCAAAACGTGATTAGACAATTGCATTCACATCCCACTAAACATGGCTGAGATATTGCGATAATTTATTTCCAGAAGGCATACGAGCATAAGCTGGAATTCCTGTGGAGGGAGGGGTATGGAATTATACATTACACCCTTTAAGTCTTCAGTATCAAACTGAAATTTCATTCTAACTGGTGAAACTGGAATAAGACTTAGAACTTGCTATATACAAATTGAACAAAAATAATTTTAAAAAATAGTGACATTGCCCCGATTCTATGATTTCTTTGTCATTTGAAGTACACGTCGCGATTTGTGAGGGACAGAGATTTAAAATAACTAGTATTAGCTCATTCCTCAACTGACCCTTTTTTGACGGCGTCAAATCTCCTAATCTGCATAATGACGTTTTATGAGCAGTAGCATATGTCTGCCTATACGAACTCTGGCGGGAGGGGGCGTTATTCCGAGATTTCTTTGATTCACACTGGGAAATTGCAGAGGAAGGAAAAAAAATCCCATTTTTTTTCTCATGACGGCGGGGGGGGGGGGGGGAGGACCAAAATGTTTCAATAGGTGCAAGGCTCACAGGATCTTAGGAGTGTGGGAGGTGCGAAAATTCCCAGTTCACACTGACTCGAAAAAAAGTTCCGTTATGACCACATTCGGAAAAGGGTCAAGTTCAACCACATTTCAGATCAAGTTTGACCAACAACCTTATCCAGATTTTGGTCAAATTTGACCAGGAGTATGGTTAAACCTGTCACTTTGGGGTCACAAGTGTGACCCCTACGGAAACTTTTCCGAATCAGTGTTACCCGGGATTTTTTTTTCCTACAAGATTGCATTTACACGCAACTTCATTTCCAGCTGATCAATATATTTAGCATAAGCGTCTGATTTCTTTAGGTTGCTTGCGTTCAAACGCGAAGTTTCTCCCAAAGGGCATCGGATCTGATTTTGTGAAAACGAGATCAGCGCGAAAAGTGCTAGATAAAGATTTAGGGAGAATATACATGTAAACAACAATGTGGAGGGTGGAGGACACGTGACAATTTTCAAAGTAAACTTGAAACAAAATTGTGCAGACGACAAGGGGTGCCACTCGTAGGGGAAAATCCCTACCGTACGGAATTTAAGCCAACCGTAGGGAGTAGGGAATCCCTAAGGGGAAAATGACATTCTGTAGGGGAAAGTAGGGATTTTTGATGGTTTGTAGGGGTTTTTGACAATTTTCAAAAAAATATTCTTAAATCCTTAAAGATTTTGTAAGAACTCCTATATATTCGTCTGCAGAGATTATTCGGGTAAATCCATTGTCCAAGTTGGTCACTATATCTGATATCATTAATTATGAAAACTGTAACGCGCGCATGCCGCAGTATCGAGGTGATCACAATTTCAACTTCCTCAATTTACATAAATCCCTTGCATTTACTAAGATTATTTTGTAGGGGAAAACGTACCTTCGTAGGGGCAAGTGGATTTTTGTAGGGGAAAACATAGCTCCCTAGGGAAAAATTGGCCTATTGGGCGTAGGGGAAAAGAAGAGTCCGTAGGGGAAAATACGCATGCGGCGTGGGGGAAATTCAAATTTGGAGTGGCAGCCCTGGCAGTCGACGAGGAAGATCGTTCAGGTTAGGGTTTGGGTGTGTGGGCGCAACTCGCAAGGGCTAGAGCAAGGGCGTAGGCTGGGGGGGGGGTGCACTGGGTGTACGTGCCCCCCCCCCCCCCGCAGAGCCATAGGAGTTCCACCCTAATAGCAAAAAAGAAATTTGCACCACCTTTTTTGCTTTCAACGCTTGATTTTCTCAATTTTAGTTTCACCTCCCTAAGATGTGCACCTCCCCATGCCCAAACCAGCCTACGCCCTTGTAGAGAGTGCCATTTCCGGCAATGCAGGAGGCGTAATTTTGTAAATTGATCAAATGAAAGGTTGTACACACATACGCAGGTAACGATTTGCGACTATTTTAACACTGACATATTTAAAAAGAAAACAAGTGTACCAGCTTTGTTTAAATGATGCTTTATTCAATATTTGTACATACAAGAAATGCGGTGATATTGATACTTTGCATCCCGTGATTAAGAATCAAGAATCATTTTATGAAACTGTAGATAAAAACACACCGTCAATTCAATTTATATTATATTACAACAAAATTGAGAGAGATGAATATCATTGACCGCCCCTGCGTTAGACTGAAGGTCTAAGTCCAATCTAAGGTGTAGGTACTATACATTTTTGGTATTCGTTTAACACTAACTTTTCAATAACAATTTTAGGCACTGACTGTGTAAGCTCATTTTGGAGTACATGTGCATATTGTCGGGTAGAATGTCGTATCATGCACTATGAGTCCATGCTGGACTTGACATTCGAAGAAAACGGGATGAAAATTTGAATATGTATATATTTTTTACTTTCACGACACTACCTCCGTTTATAGCCTATACTTGAATTACAGGTTTTGAATGATGTTCTTTCAAGTAGCAATAGAAAGGACACTCCTGTCATTCCTACATTTTAAAAAGAGTGGGGATCCATATTGCCATGGTGTCCATATTACCCCGGTTTCTCCTAATTATAATAATTCTTTAAAGTTCGATCAATTTAACAAGTCTGTTCTCTGGTGTGATGTTCCACCTCGTTGCTATGAGCCTCATAACTATGAAGAACGACCTCATTCTCGCTTCTCACACTGTGGGTGCTGGTCGTTATTCGGTCATCCACGCACCCGTCGGCCGCGTTGTGGCCCGGATCGGCCGGCCCGTCGACGTACTTGCCGTCCATAGCTTTGGCGTAGAAGACCCCCGCCTTGGCGACCACTTCTGGGAGGGCAGACAGGTTCACCTGTAATCAGCATTTATTGTGAGTAACAAAATAAATTAGAGCTTATCAAGTTCACGGAGACAGGTCGGCTCAATGCGTGCCCGTGGTACTTAAAGACTAAAAGCCCGCCAAAGGACCCAATTACATTACAGACACAAGGTTCTTAATAAAAAGTAAAAAGTAAAAAAAAAAACGGGAAGGTAAAAAAAATATTTTAACAATTTCTTCTTAATCATTCATTTAATTAGGCTGTCAAAAAAAAAACAGTTTTAAGCAATTTGACATTATGACATAATACACCAACTTATTCCAAGTGTTTGTGGTAAGATTTACAGCATTTTCTGCAGGAGGCAGAACTCGTCAGGCGTTACAAACTGAATTGCATAGTAGCCCATACATGTAATTCGTGGAGTTGGAAAACATTGACTTTGCATATTAAGTTTATATTCTCGCCACACGCGCGCGCGCGCGTGCGCACACACACACACACACACACACATACACACACACACACACACACACACACACACACACACACACACACACACACACACACACACACACACACACACACACACACACACAGCACACAACACACACACACACACACACACACACACACACACACACACATGCACATATACACACACAGATTAAAGATCATTCATAACATCATCACCTTTTCTTCAAATTCAAGCGGAAAACTTACCCTAAAGAATCCATTAAATGGCGAGTCCAGATCAGCGACTACGTAACACAGAATGGTAATACTAAAGACAGTCATTATACACATGGCAAGCTCCATGCGGTAGGAGTAGGCCTGAAAAAGCGATTAAAAAAGAAAATAAATAATACAATGATGGAGAGGAAGTAAGGGTCGTCCATTTATAAAGCTCCAGAACATGAAATGGAGATGATTCCTACCAAGTTTGATGCAATTCCATATGAAAATGTTTCCCCTTTTGCCTATTCCAGGAAAATATAACATTTAACTCGTCCTAGTGGACAATGGCACACCTTCAAGCAAATTATATTATATTATATGCCCTTTGAGAGATTACAGACAAATTTATCAATTTTTTAAGTGTGTTGATGTGGGAGAGGTTTTTTTCCATCTTTCCAAAAATTCAAATATTTAGCTCTCATGGTCCAAACAGAGGATCCCATGCCGGGAGTATAAATAATTCACTCGTCAGGGTGCGTATATAGGCGTATACAAAAACTCTTGGTTCAGAGCGATTTTATATAATAATGATTTATTAATACAATCTGATATCATTTTACTAACGTTGAGAAGCAGTACACCGAAGAAGGCGAAGAATCCCAAAGTTTCCAGGAAGAGCCACTTGAGAGGATGGATGCGGGAGATCATCACCTCGTACCTCTCTGACGAATCCGAATTGAGAGCAACCACGTGGTCCATTAAGCTATCCTGAGTTGGGGGAAAGGCGATTGTTTAAAAAAAACATAATTGCTGGTGTTACGTGCACCAAGTTTTCATGGGGAAAACAGATATTCACCATTTAGACATGGACTTCTAAAACTATTGCAAAAAGATATTCTCAGGGCATGATTTGCATAACATTCGTGAAGCATATGAACTTATCGATACTGGGTCACGTGGTTTTCTACCTCCTCTCGGATCTGTTTTACGGTGAGTTTCTGTATCTGACTTAATGATTTCTTCAAATGGTTGTTTGAAGTCTCTAAAGTACAACGTGTGTTTTTGTATTTACTGTTATTAGATAAAACGAGAAAGGGGTTTGCAAGTAATTAGTACTATAGCCTCGTGGAAGAAATACATATAGGCGAAAATGTCACAAAAATTAACTTTCACGTTTTTAGGCCTTATAGAATACTGAACAAACCTCCCTTGGTAAAAATAAAGATTCAAGAGAAGCGGCATCCATCTTGATAGTTCAAAAGATTTGTTGGGGTATAATCCTTACTGGAACCTAATTTGCTACGATGTAAACAGCTTCTGTATGCAATGAAAAATATACACCTTCAACATGAACATTTTATAAACAAGAATGCGAGTACTCTCGGACAGTTCAGAACTTGGACAGATATATTAAAGATGGAAATTATTACATCAAGGAGAAAAAAAAATTATACAGTAAGTGGGTTTACAATGCAAAATAACTGCATTTGTAAGCAAAGTTTTCTTTCTTGCCGTTTACGATCAATTATAAATATATATATATCAATAAATTTGACTCACCAAAATGTGTCGATCAAGGTGCCACTTTTGCTGCCTTGTGCCAGAATTTCGAAGAAGGGGGACGATCTGAGGAATAATAAAGAGAGGATACACGCTTACTAAACAATTTATTATCACTTTTAAACGTAAGCAGTAATTTCTTAGAACCAGGTAGAGAACAGCGATGTTCAAGATGTTTTGACGGACAATTCTCTTTTGTACTATCTATTGACATAAAACAAAGCCCTGGACAATTTCAGAAGGTAAAATTGCAAAATCCATCAAAAGATCACAATTATTATTGTGCAACGCATTTATGGATACAGGTATAACCACGGGCGTTTTGTTTGTTTGTTTGTTTGTTTTTTTTACAGAAGGATGTCAAGTTTTGTCAGAAAACAAAACTGTCGCGTCATGGTCGAAAAATATATGAAGAAATATCCAC
>JZLH01S0089878.1:0-18676 GCA_001188425.1 Eucidaris tribuloides | reverse complement strand
GGGGGGTGTGTTGGGTGTTCAAACACCCCCTTTTGCAAAGAGGGGGGGTGTACATCCCTTCCCGGATCACCTCTTTTTCGTCAAAGGGGTGTTTTGAAATGTTAGGTAAGTAACCATGAAAACATGGAAGAAATGTTGATTTTAGTTTGGACTTCGGATTTGGAGAAAAAAAAGATTCGTCCCTCCCCCCCCCCCCACCCTCGCTGAGCGAGTTTTTGGCGGCTGGCGTGACCGGGAAAAATTTCGGACCTCGGATTTCGAGATTTTTTTTGGCTACACTTCACCCCCCCCCCCCTCCCCTCCGCTGAGCGATTTTTCGGCGGCTGGCGTGACCGGGAAAAAATAGACTTAGGATTTGGCCGCGGATGTACACCCCCCCCCCCCGGCAAAATCCTGCGTACGCCTATGTGAATCCGTATGCGTGAAAACAAACAAGCAGAAGTGCATGCTTAAAGACGCTATATAACACTGTGGAAGACCGGTTTAAAAAATTGTCAAACTTTGCTATCTGACATATCTGACAGTGTTTGAATGGACAAATAAACACCCTACAACACAAAAGTTTGGACAGTTATGCTGTCACTAGTACAATATCTGCCGACACAAATTGGCACATTCATTTATTATCAGCCGATAGGAAATTCTGCAACACAGCAATCTATGGGGGAAAGCTGGAATGGTCTCTCAATGATTTTCACTTGATTAAAGCACTTAATGATCGTTTTAAACTGCAATTTTTTTCTGGGCTTCATTTTAGACCGTATCAGAGACACTGGAGGCATTGGGAATTATGTAGCTCAGATTTTTTTTAAAGCAAAAACGTTGTTATATAATGCCTTTAACGACAGCTTCCCGGAGGTTAACCGGAGGTTAACAAACCAATATACTCAAACTGAATTCCAATAATAGACATGAACTCATGACCTGAACTCATGAACTGGTTAGTGGAATGTTCCTGGCTCCGAGGTCATTGGGAAGAAACATCCATAAATTTGTATGTATGAGTGAATAGATCTTTTATATCTCCCATAACAGGAAATGCTTTCCTCTCACGCGTAACAGTTTAATACATTATACAGAACTCCCATGAATGTAATGGACCGTATCCATAAGGAATTGGTATAATATATTTTCCTCCTGTGCAGCTTTGGTTTATTCTTTTAACATAATTAAGAGCATGAACATGTTTTAAAGCGCGAGTTTAGTTTTGGCGATTTTCATTTTATTTGAAAGCTTTATGCCCAAAGGTCAAATCACACCAAAAACATATTCTGGATGCCTTTCGTTTTTTTTTTTATATTAATTATTGAAAATTCTACGGGGGGGGGGGCGACGAGATTTTCGACTATATTTTACAGTATAGCATCCAAAGCGTAAATAAGGTGTTAAAGAGAACACACAGTACTGGTTAGTGGTGGAAAATCTTTCATCAAAATTTCACATTGCCATATTTTCCAGCTGAGCGTAAATTACATTTGCATTATAATGTGGGACTAATTCACTTCATATGCAATAAAAAGTTGAGGAATTGGCAGTTTGAGCACCCGACGGAGTAAGCTCCGTTGCTGCAGTGTGTATGGCAACAATTGACATAGTCCCACATATAGATTCCTGTTTAGACTGGTCAGCATTGGGGATTAGTGTAACAGATATGTCCAAAACGAAGTGTTTTGTTGTTTTCAAACTCCTCCCCTGTACTATAGTAACATTTTAGAATACCATCTGTATACAGAAGGCTTGAAAGCAGTTTATTAAAATGTTGTTCTGCAAGTACTGTATATTCCTTTAAGGTTATCTGAATTATACCTCAGCAGAAAAGATCAGAGTCTGATCTTTCTGCTGAGGAATTCTCCCTTTTTATAAAGTGGACTAATTATTTAGCTTTCCATTCATCTGGGTAAACCCGGAACAAATGACATTATAACAGGGTGCCAGAAAGAATGAACGAGTATGATGAACATAGCTCGCATCGTCTTCCTATGAAAGCGATGCATTCCAGCCCTTTGTCATCGCGGTTTGTCCGGTATGGTTAGCTGAGACGCCAGAATATCATGGCGTTCGATGACCGCCGCTATTGAAAATTGGCAAATTTGGGAAATTGCATCGCCTCCGAAAAATGGCCTAGAATCAAACGCGCTTACTCAAATCAATGATCTTGTATCATTTTATTGGAAAAAGAATGTTCTAAGCCAACGAATAAAAATCAATGACATTTTACCGATAATCTTGAAGAAAATAGCGATCATACTCGTAGCATTCTTTCTGGGCCACCCTGTATATCAACTGTGAAAAGCGATGAGGTATTTCATATTTGGCTGATTTTGACCCGTTAAAGACTAAGTATATGTTGGGGTCTATGGAGAATCTGTGATGTAGTTAAAATAAATCGTCTCCAACGGGCTTGATGCACATATGCCATCAATACCAGTAGATTTACTATACTAAATTTGAAAGAAGATCCATAACCATATCTTCATTAACATCTTCAAAATCGAATAACTGGGGCAAATTATCATTAAAAACATCTTTGACAAATAATCTATATGACTGACATGATCTTCACTTACATTATCAGGACTCTAGAACAAGCATTGCTGTTTTCGGCCTGTCCGTTGGATCTATAGTGGCACATCGTATTTCGATTATCGAGAATTACGTATCTAGATATAATACTGTACAATCCATATCGCATGGATTCCTGGTCTGTCAACGCGTCTTCAGAACTTACGATAGCTCAAGAATCATCCTTAGCCGTAAAGGATCTAAGGTTGTGCTTTCTAATGACTTTAACACTCGGCGGCTGGTTCTGTGGCATGGCATGCAAAGGCAAATTCGTTAGCCCCCCCCCCCCAAAAAAAATAGTCGAAATTTCTGTGGCCATATTTTTACGTCATTAAGCTTGGGGTCGATACGGTCGATATGTTCCTGTGTAATGCCAAAGAGAATACACAGTACTGGTTGATGGATGGAAAATCTTCATCAAAATTTTACATTTCATTGGTTTCCAGTGAGAGTATATCACATTTGCATTACAATGTGGGACTAATTCACTCCATATGCAATAACAAGATGAGGGATTGGCAGTTCGAACAGGTGAAGTTTTTCCACATGAATGCCCATTCCATTGCTAAAGTGTATATGTCAACATTTAACATCGTCCCATATATGAATTTCTGTGTTAGTACTTTGTCAGCAGTGGTGATTTGTGTAGCAGATTTGTCAAAAACTAAAGTGTTCTGTTGTTTTTAACTACTCTCTCCTGTACTATAGTGACATTCTTAGAATACCATGCTGCTCACAGAAAGGATTGAAATTAGCTGATATTAAAATGATGTTCTGTAATACTCAACGCGTTCTCAACCAGTACTAGTGTATTCTCTTTAAAAGGTAAAACTGCAGTAGGCTTAGTGATTGATAATAGAACATCTTTCATCAGACTTTCCCATTCCGTCGGTTTCCAAATGAAAGCATATTACATTTGCATCGTAAAATGTGAATAATTTCCTTCAAATGTAAATAAATAGTTGTAGGATGACAGTTAAAAAAGTGAATATTCCGTTCACGGCCCTTGCGTTGCTTTATTCATAATCAACATTGTCCTACATATAAACACTACACAAAACATAAGTTCCCCTTTGAAAATTCCATAACTTTTAACGAAATGGTTTGAGCAGAATAATTTGGCCAGAAGTGATTCTGCACTCATTGACTAACTTCTATGTGAAAATGTGATTGATCCGTCAAGTCATGCATGAGAGCAGCAGTAATAAAGGCAAAAATGTCACTTTTCAAAGTCACAAGGGTCATTTTGAGGGATTTGTGATGCAGGATTTTACAAATTATGTTCTGTTGAATGATTAAGCGCTATTTATGTTAATCAGCTATCAGTTTGACCCTAACAATGCTTTTGGCACTTCGCATATTTACGCGTCTCTGAGCTCAATTAAAAAAATCTCCACCCTTCCTCAGTTTTTGAAATTGGAAAATCCATTAAGTTCGTTGAAAAATGAAACCGATTTTTTCAGCAAAATGTATCTTACAGTTTTACGAACATAAGAGTTGTAACCATCATGGGTCAGTGAGCCACTTATAACTAAAGCAGAAAAATACCATTATTTACCATTATTTTTGCATAAGAGATGACTCCTGTGACTTTTGAAAAGTGGCATTTTGCCTTTAATGGCATGGTCACTCATGCATGACTTGACGGATTAATCTATTATTTCACACAAGGTTAGTCAATTAGTGTTTAAATTTATTGCCAAATTATTTTTCTAAAACTTTTTCGTTTAAAAATTGTGGTAGTTTGAAAAAAGGGGTAGGTTACTTTTTTTGTTGTGTATTTCGAGCACTTTAAAGTTATACTGTAGGGCCATTCTTTGAAAAGTGAAACAAATTGTCAAAAAATGAAGTTATGTTCTTTTGAAATTTTCAGTTGCATATTCATGCAAAGCATAATCAAAGTTACTTGAATGATATTTTTTCATTGAAAAAAGTCCATATTTATGCTAACTTGCCTAAATTTAAATAACAATGTGTTATAATGTAAATATTGAGCATTTTCCTCTAAATAGATTGTAAAAAGGTGGGTAATAACTTCTTTCTGAGATTGTGTGGGCATATGTTTGTCCTCACCCATTCAAACTAATTACCAAATAAAAAGATAATTTTTATTCATTCATTAATGAGTAATTAACAAACAAATAATCAACTTTAAATGTCACACACGTGACAGAGAAAACATGATAAGTTTTTCCCAGCAGAAAACTACTGTCTTGATAATATTTCTTTTTTGTGTCAAAAGCTAGTTTGTGTGTCTGACTTTACACCAAATATGCATACCATAAATTGCCATTTAATTAATAACGAGCAAATTAATTGGTCACACACGTGACGATGTTGTCATACTTGTTTTGTTGGGTATGTTGCAGAGAAGCTACAGGGAATATGTAGTCTCAGTTCAGGACCATGCAACTTTTTGGCCGCCATAGAACACTTACTCTCTAACTGTTTTACCTTCAGAGATACTTACTCTGCCTTAAATCAAGACTCTTTATTATTCAAAGCAATTGACTGAGACAGTAGTTTCCTATCAACAAACAGACAGGTTAATGTACATGTAAAATGTCTGGAAGCCAGACTATGGCATGTGTTGCCTGTAGAACAGTTTCATAAATAAATGCAAAATCTTATGCAGCCATTCTGTTCGACAAAGTGCTCTTAGCAACCTGACAGCTGCAGGAGGCTTTGCCAGACATAGCAACAACTAATGTATGCATATTGCAATTTTGTATTGAAGAATGTATTCATTATAACAGAGTGGCAGATTTTTGAAGAGAAAATATCCATTAAATTTCAATACATTAGAAATGTAGATTGTACAGGTGTGCATTTATTCTTTGGGTTCAAAAATTAGTAAAATTGTCAAAAAAAATAATTTGAAAAAAGTATGAGGGCAGCCATATCAGAAATCTAATCATTTGTGGGGAAATATAAGGGCATAGTAGTATTAAATTTTCAGGCCTGAGCTCGAGTGGTTTCCCAGAAATGTTTTTTGGCCAAATTACCATTGAGTATATGTATGCTATACATATACATGTCACACACGTGACAACCCAAACGTCACACACGTGACGACACCTCATCACATAAAGAAATAACATAAAAATACTTGTGAGAGATAAATAATAATTATTGTCATTTTCCTACTTACTACCACTATAATGAAAGTCTGCCAGAATTAGAAACATTGTAGATTTGACAATTCACAGAGTTTGCAAGTTAAATCTAAGTTATGAAAAATCATCTTCCGTGTGAAGTACACACGTGGACAAAACTTATATTGACCTCTGACCCTAAATAGGTATGATTAACATAACATTAAATATTTCCTTGATCACTATTGACATATATAAGATATATTACATTCAAACAAATTACCGCAAGGCCTTGTGAATTACATGAGATTTATGTAGCAATTTTGTAGTATTTTGTCACACATGTGACAAAGAATGGCCCTGTAGGCTGAAGGCACAAGGCAAGACAATGGCGCCATATGCATAAAAAATAGCAATTGCTTTTTCTAGCCTTTCCTTGAATCTCCATACGCGTACGCAGGGGGGGGGTGTGTTTGGGGTGTTCAAACACCCCCCTTTTGCAAAGGAGGGGGGGGGTTTAACATCCCCTTCCCCGAATCACCTCCTTTTTCGTCAAAAGGTGTTTGAAATGTTAGGGTAAGTAACCATGAAAACATGGAAGAAATGTGATTATATTTTGGACTTCGGATTTGGAGAAAAAAAAAATTCGTCCCTCCCCCCCCCCCCCCCCCCGCTGTGCGAGTCTTGGCGGCTGGCGTGACCGGACAAATTTGGACCTGGATTTCGAGAATTTTTTGGTTCACTACCCCCCCCCCCTCCCAGCCCCGCTGAGCGATTCTTCTGCGGCTGGCGTGACGGGAAAAAATAGACTTAGGATTTGGCACGCGATGTACACCCCCCCCCCCCGGCAAAAATCCTGCGTACGCCTATGTGAATCCGTATGCGTGAAAACAAACAAGCAGAAGTGCATGCTTAAAGACGCTATGTAACACTGTGGAAGACCGGTTAAAAAATTGTCAAACTTTGCTATCTGACATATCTGACAATGTTTGAATGGACAAATAAACACCCTATAACACTAAAGTTTGGACAGTTATGCTGTCACTAGTACAATATGTCCTGACACAAATTGCCACATTAATTTATTATCAGCCGATAGGAAATTCTGAACACAGCAATCTATGGGGGAAAGCTGGAATGGTCTCTCAATGATTTTCACTTGTTTAAAGCACTTAATGACCGTTTTAAACTGCAATTTTTTCAGGGCTTCATTTTTACACCGTATCAGAGACACTGGTACCCGGGGGGGGGGGCACTTAGTATAATTGTGTGATACGTATGTGCCGCGGTTGAGACCCCCATTTTCAGCCCAAATTTCCGTTCCAGAGCATCTCAATTTCAAAAGTCACAGAAAAATTTTGATTTTTCTAGTTCCAGAGACCCCCAAATTTGCCGTTTCGCTTCTGATTTTTCGCTCGGCCGCGCCGCTTCGCGGCGCGGCCGAGCCAGGGCATTGCCCTTTCAGCACGGTGCGCCATTGGCGCGCCGGAACTTCGCCGCGGTGCAGTTCCAGAGCATAGAATTTTGAGGTTTTCCAGTTCCAGAGACCCCCATTTTTCGCTCAAGCTCGTTCCAGAGCCCTCGATTTTCGATTTCGGTGCGGCACATACGTATCACTTTGTGAGTCGAGTCGCCCCCCCCCCCCCGGGGCACTGGTAGCATGGGGAATTATGTAGCTCGGATTTTTTTTAAAGCAAAAACGTTGTTATGTAATGCCTTTAACGACAGCTTCCCGGAGGTTAACCGGAGGTTAACAAACCAATAAACTCAAACTGAATTCCAATAATAGACATGAACTCATGACCTGAACTCATGAACTGGTTAGTGGAATGTTCCTGGCTCCGCGGTCATTGGGAATAAACATCCATAAATTTGTATGTATGAGGTGAATAGATCTGTTATATCTCCCATAACAGGAAATGCTTTCCTCTCACGCGTAACAGTTTAATACATTATACAGAACTCGCATGAATGTAATGGACCGTATCCATAAGGAATTGGTATAATATATTTTCCTCCTGTGCAGCTTTGGTTTATTCTTTTAACATGATTAAGAGCATGAACATGTTTTAAAGCGCGAGTTTAGTTTTGGCGATTTTCATTTTATTTGAAAGCTTTATGCCCAAAGGTCAAATCACACCAAAAACATATTCTGGATGCCTTTCGTTTTTTTTTTTTTTTTAATTTTTTTATTTATTAATTATTGAAAATTCTACGGAGGGGGGGGGGGTCGGCGAGATTTTCGACTATATTTTACAGTATAGCATCCAAAGCGTAAATAAGGTGTTAAGGTTATCTGAATTATACCTCAGCAGAAAGATCAGAGTCTGATCTTTCTGCTGAGGTATAATTCTCCCTTTTTATAAAGCGGACTAATTATTTAGCTCTGCCATTAATCTGGGTAAACCCCGGAATCAAATGACATATACAGGGTGGCCCAGAAAGAATGCTACGAGTATGATCGCTAATTTCTTCGACATTATCTGTAAAATGTCATTAATTTTTATTTCGTCGGTTAGAACATTCTTTTTCCAATAAAATGATACCAAGATCATTGATTTTGAGAGAGGCGTTTTGATTCTAGGGCCATTTTTTCGGAGGCAATGCAATTTCCCAAATTTGCCAATTTTTCAACGGCGGCGGTCATCGGAACGCCAGATATTCTGGCGTCTCAGCTAACCATACCGGACAAACCCCGATGACAATGGAGACATAGCTCGCATCGTCTTCCTTATAAAAGCGATGGCATTCCAGCCCTTTTGTCATCGCGGCACTTAGTATACTCAAACTGAATTCCAATAATAGACATGAACTCATGACCTGAACTCATGAACTGGTTAGTGGAATGTTCCTCGCTCCGCGGTCATTGAGAATAAACATCCATAAATTTGTATGTATGAGTGAATGGATCTTTTATATCTCCCATAACAGGAAATGCTTTCCTCTCACGCGTAACGGTTTAATGCATTATACAGAACTCCCATGAATGTAATGGACCGTATCCATAAGGAATTGGTATAATATATTTCCTCTGTGCAGCTTTGGTTAATTCTAGTTAAGAGCATGAACATGTTTTAAAGCGCGAGTTTAGTTTTGTCGATTTTCTTTTTATTTGAAAGCTTTATGCCCAAAAGTCAAATCACACCGAAAACATATTCTGGATGCCTTTCGGTTTTTTTATTATTAATTATTGACAATTCTACGGGGGGGGGGGGCGAGATTTTCGATTATATTTTACAATATAGCATCCAAAGCGTAAATAAGGTGTTAAGGTTATCTGAATTATACCTCAGCAGAAAGATCAGAGTCTGATCTTTCTGCTGAGGTATAATTCTCCCTTTTTATAAAGTGGACTAATTTTTTAGCTCTTCCATTCATCTGGGTAAACCCCGGAATCAAATGACATATTCATCAACTGTGAAATGCGATGAGCTATTTCATATTTTGCTGATTTTAACCCGTTAAAGACTAAGTATATGTTGGGGTCTATGGAGAATCTGTGATGTAGTTAAATTAAATCGTCTCCAACAGGGCTTAATGAACATATGCCATCAATACCAGTAGATTTACTATACCTAAATTTGAAAGAAGATCCATAACCATATCTTCATTAACATCTTCAAAATCGAATAACTGGGGCAAATTATCATTAAAAACATCCTTTGACAAATAATCTATACGACTGACATGATCTTCACTTACATTATCAGGACTCTAGAACCAAGCATTGCTGATTTCGGCCTGTCCGTTGGACCTATAGGTGACACATCGTATTTCGATTATCGAGAATTACGTATCTAGATATAATACTGTACAATCCATATCGCATGGATTTCTGGTCTGTCAACGGTCTCCAGAACTTACGATAGCTCAAGAATCATCCTTGGCCGTAAAGGATATAAGGTTGTGCTTTCTAATGACTTTAACCCCCTTGGCGTTCTGGTGGCAGTGATGCAAAGGCAAATTCGTTAGCCCCCCCCCCCCCAAAAAAAAAATAGTCGAAATTTCTGTGGCCATATTTTTACGTCATTAAGCTTGAGGTCGATACGGTCGATATGTTCCTGTGTAAGTGCCAAAGAGAATACACAGTACTGGTTGATGATGGAAAATCTTTCATCAAAATTTCACATTTCATTGGTTTCCAGGTGAGAGTATATCACATTTGCATTACAATGTGGGACTAATTCACTCCATATGCAATAACAAGATGAGGGATTGGCAGTTCGAACAGGTGAAGTTTTCCACATGAAGTGCCCATTCCATTGCTAAAGTGTATATGTCAACAATTAACAGCGTCCCATATATTGATTTCTGTGTTAGTACTTTGTCAGCAGTGGTGATTTGTGTAGCAGATTTGTCAAAAAACGAAGTGTTCTGTTGTTTTTAACTACTTTCTCCTGTACTATAGTGACATTCTTAGAATACCATCTGCTCACAGGATTGAAATTAGCTGATATTAAAATGATGCTGTTCTGTAAGTACTCAACCAGTACTGTGTATTCTCTTTAAAGGTAAACTGCAGTAGGCTTAGTGGTTGATAATAGAAAATCTTTCATCAGACTTTCCCATTCCGTCGGTTTCCAAATGAAAGCATATTGCATTTGCATCGTAATATGTGAATAATTTCCTTCAAATGTAATAAATAGTTGTAGGATTGACAGTTTAAAAAAGTGAATATTCCGTCACGGGCCCTTGCGTTGCTTTATTCATAATCAACATTGTCCTACATATTGATTTCCGTGTTAGTACTTTGTCAGTATAATGATTGTGTAGACGTTTAGTTTCAAACTAAGTGTTCTGTTGTTTTCACCAAAGCTCGTCTGTTCTCAAGTTACAGTTTCAGAATATCATCTGTTAAATCATTTTCTACATGTACTTAATCTTTCCTTGAAACCTCACGTTCTTGTCAGATACATTGTAATGTTTTCACTCTTATTACAAAATTGGTTTGACGTTATTTTTCTTTTGTGTTGTACAGATACATTTGATGCCATCATTTGCATTGGTGCATTTATCCCAGGCCATGTGAACCAGGATGTGTTTCCAGAATTTTGCCGCATTGTGAAACCAGGTACACCTTTTGTCTGCCACATACACACACACACACACACACACACACACACACACACACACACACACACACACACACACACACACACACACACACACACACACACACACACACACACACACACACACACACACACACACACACACACACACACACACACACACACACACACACACACACACACACCACTCACACACACACATACACACACACACACAACACACACACAAACACACACACACACACACACACATCCACACACACAACGACACACACAGACACACACACAACACACACACATACACACAGACACAGACACACACACACAAACATACGTACATGCGCGCACATACATGCACCCACATAAATCTGGGAACTATGAGTCTTGGAGTTTGCCACACTACGAAAAAGCCTCTTCTTTATCGTTCACAGTAGGAATTTTCAAATTATTTTAATGATGGAGAGACAGTTTTGTATCATACATTAACAAATTCTATTGATTTATTTTTCTTCCAACATATATGTGTCAAGAATTATCATATATACATGTAAATGACGTAGATGTGGTTGGGAAAAATAATTTATAATTATAATTTATAAACAAATGCACGAAATAAACATAGCAAGGCGTCATGGCCTAGTGAATTGGTTTCTCGATGTATAGAAAATCATTACCGAGTCACTGTCGCGGTGGTTGGTCCTATGGATAAATTCTTCCATTACCAACGTCGCCTCACAAGATACGTAAAATTCGTGATTAAACACCAAGTATAGTTTTGTGTAAATATAAAAAATGAAATTCTTTGCCAATTATTTGTTATAGTTATATGATCTATCAATGCCCTGAAAAGTGCTCGCTCTGAAATGTCTTAAATTGTTGTTTCTAATTTGTCTTGTTGGTCTCTTTCTTCTTCCCATTCCGTCGTCTTCTTCTTCTTCTTCTTCTTCTTCTTCTTCTTCTCTCTTTTCTTTTTCTTTTTTCTTCTTCTTCTTCTTCTTCTTCTTCTTCTTACTTCTTTTCTTCTTCTTCTTCTTCTTTTCTTCTCTTTCTTCTTCTTTTTTTCTTCTTCTTATTGTTCTTGCTCTTTTCTTGTACTGCTTTCCTTTTCTTTTCTTTTCTCATCCTCTTCTTCCTCTACCTCTTTCAATTTTTTCTTCATCATCTTCGTTCTCTCTTTTTTTTGTCAATTTTCATTCCTCCTCCTACCTTTTGTCTGCAGGAGGACTAATTGTGTTAGCAATGCGAGAGAGGTTTATCCACAAAGGCGAGGAATACAGAGGTGCCGTCAGTTTGAGATGGTGCCATTTATAAAAACACGTGGAAAATGGAAACTGGAATTACTAATCGCGTAAAGCGAGTTCCTAACTTTGTTAGTATTACTCGCCGGAGTAGTGTTCACTTTCCAGGTTTAGATAAAACATATCTTCAATGATGTCGTTAGATTATATTTTACCGATGAGTTTATAGTGGTTTTAAAGCGGAATTATGGTGCCAATTGAAGTAGTTACAGTGTGTATCAGTGGCGTAGCCAGGAATTGATCTTATGGGGGCGGAATATGCGAGGGAGCGAAGCGACGAGCCCGAGCGAGCGGAGCGAGCGAGGGGGGGGGGGTGGGGGGGTTTGTCCCCCCTCCCACGGTGAGAGTTTTGGAATTTTGATGCAATTAATCGTGCGATTTGGTCGACGTGTTTTGGCAAGTTTTATCGAACTTAAAACAGTCCTATATAGTGATTAAGATAAAGGCAGTATACTTAGGGCGGATTCAAGAGTTTCAAATACGAGGGGCACAAAAAATTTGTGCTCAATATAGCCTACATAACAGGCCGCAATTGCGCAAAGCGTCCCTTGCCGCGGATCCTGACTGTACTGATCATGACTGTGGAAGCTCTACGTTAAAATCATATCCTTTCTGCTTTATTCATGACTATTGACGCCATTTAGTGCAAAATTCACTTTTTTTAGACATATTTTTTCTACTTCAATACAGAAACAATACAATCACTTATGATGTTTGTGGCAAGTTTAAGTCCCCAAGTAGATTGTGCTGATGATGGCCTCGTGACGGAAAAATATGAAGTCTATTATGCGAGCGTATAGCGAAGCGAGCAAAAAATAAATCGCATTTTTACAAACCAACCATATATTGAAAAAAACACACACTTGGTTTTCCCCTCGATGATTAGGAAAAATTGCATTTTCACCTTTAACAAATCTAATATTTTGCTTCTTTAGGACAAATTGATCTGAATAATTAATTAATCTTGAAACGTAATACTACAAAACACTACTAATCATACACACAATATTCTTTTTTGAAAATTTTGTATTGCAATTTTGCGCGCGCAGCGCGCCGAAAAATTTTCAGTTTTTGTTACACGCTATTTCAAACATTTGAAGGCAAACAGTTCATCCCCCAAAATAAAACTTAAGCAAAATTCTTACGTATTATGGCTTGTTTAAACACTGTCTGCGCAAGCACTGCAAAAACATTTTAACTTACACAACACATCCTTTTGTAGGCCTATCTCTTTTCTAAAAAGTGCTTAGAGACATGCAATTTGTTTCTTAATGTTTCATTATTATTATTATTATTATTATTTTTATTATTATTTATTTTTATTATATTATTATTATTATTATTATTATTATTATATTAGTAATTAAATTTTGCGTCGCGATCTGCATGAAAAAATTGTTAACCGTATTAGGATGCAATTTGCGCGCGGAAGCGGTCGAAAATTTTGACCTGCTTTCTTACCACGCTTATGAAAAGATAAAAAAAAAAAGGAAAATGAAGTGGCAGCTTCACATAACAGGTTTTTTTTTTTTTTTTTTTTTGCCAAATTCTTAGGGGGGGGGGTGGCGACCGTCCCCATCGCCCCCCCCCCCGGCTCGCCACTGGTGTGTTTATATATATATGGTTCTAAAGCTGGTGAAATGGGTTTTATGGACAGACGTTTTATGAATTTTTGAGTTTTGACGAGATAAAGGGGGATCGGTTGCAATAGTTTCTTAGGATATCTGTTTAAAGCCCAAGTTTAGTTTCGAGGATTTTTTGTTATTTGACTCTGCTCTTTCAGATTGCAGTATAACTCGGATAACATTAACGCCTTATTAACGCTTTGGTTCTATAATGTAAAAATATGGTCAAAAATGTCGGGGGTCCCCCCCCCGACATTTTCATAAATTCAATTATAAAAAAACTGAAGACATTCAGAATCTATTATTGCAGGTTATGACTTGGGGCATAAAGCTTTCAAATAACAAAAAATCCCCAAAACTAAACTTGGGCCTTTAATGGTCTATAGTGGAATATCGACCTAACTGTGTATCGGATGCAATGAATGCCTACTAACTTTGGTAATTTTTTATTTTTTTTTACCACGAAGGGTCTTCTTTATTCAATTAACATTAAAACAACGTTAAACAATGTACATGAAAATTTCAAGCACATTAGCATATTGCGATATCAACACATCCATGAAATTATCAAATTTACTTAATTCTGTGAATACCTTTTTGTTTTTCTTGTGTTTTCAATTTCATATCTAGATCTAATTAATATGTGTAAACAACAAACGAAATCTCTTTTAGATAATTTTGTTTTTCTGTCTTTTTTATGAAATGAGCTTTATAAATTTGAAAACAATGATAGTTAAAACCAAATCAATCAAATTTGTATTATCTGAACTATTATATTTATAAAATGATGAATTGGGAGTTTTATTCTAAAAGTTGCAGATTTGAGATATACTTTTATTAAATTTCAACATATAACCAAAATAATGTACTTGTTTACATATAAAAAAAACATGATAATACTTCCCACTCTTATGACATTCTGCTGCAATACGTGTATCCCTAATTTTCCATTTGTTTAGAATTAACGGGGTTGACGGTAGTAACATCATACAGAATCTTAAAATTAAAATTTATTAAAAAGCCAGTCTTGTTCTTTGTTGAGTTTAATAACCAAATGTCATTTCCATGCATATTTGTTATCTTTCGGCAACTTTATGACCCCAAAGTATGTTTCTGCTCTCGGCATGTTTCTGTCTTTCTCTTCATCACACTTCTGAATAATAAGCTCACTTTTAAAGCAGTAGTATGTGATGAAACGGTTCTTTGAAAATTGCGTGATTGTAGACCTTCAACAGAATTTTTTCTTTAAAATAATGAAACAGGTGAACGTATATATATATATGTTCTAAAGCTGGTGAATATGGTTTTATGGACAGGACGTTTTGTATGTAATTTTTAGTTTGACAGAGATAAAGGGGGGATCGGTTGCAATAGTTTCTTAGGATGATCTGTGAAAGCACAAGTTTAGTTTTGGGATTTTTGCTGTATCTTGAGAAAGCTTTATGCCCAAAGTCCATAAACCCGCAATAATAGACTTGCTCTTTTAGAGAGTATAACTCGGATACATTAACGCGCTTTAAATTAAACCCTGTGAGATTCTATAATGTAAAAAATATGGTCAAAAATGTCGGGGTCCCCCCCCCCCGACATTTTCATAAATTCATATAAAAAAAAAATGAAGGACATTCAGAATCTAATTATTGCAGGGTTGATGACTTTGGGCATAAATGTTTCACAATAACAAAAAATCCCCAAAACTAAACTTGGGCTTAATGAGTTAGTAGTGGAATATCACCTAACTGTGTATCGGATGGCAATGAATGCATCACTACATTGGGGTAAGGTAATATCAATCATATTATACTAATTAATTAATAATTAATAACATTAAATAATAAATTAATAAGTTATAATTACATAATAATTAATAACGTCCTTATTTACCCAGGTAGCCACTTCAGTCACATAGATCTCTTCCAGGTGCCCCTGCATAACATTAAAGTTATATTACCCTTCTCTTTTTTGGATACCGAGCGCCTGGCCTAAAAAGCAGAAGTAACCATTTTAAAAGTCTTTGGTTAATGACCCGGCGGGGCTCGAACCGCAACCTTCGGACGTGAGCGGATGCCGATCCACTAGGCATCACGCGGGTATTAGATGACATAATTATGGATATTCAAATGCTGAACTAATCAACCCCGAGTTGCAAGAAACAAGACAAAGATTATATTTGAATTTAATGAACAGGAAAAGTATCCCCCGAAAAGAAAAATTTAATTTGTTCCTCAACGGTTATAGATCTCAATAGCTATACTGAAAGTCATTGGAAATGTTTTACAATTAACATTGAAGCCTACATACATACTCACAAAATGAAATTTTATATTCTTATATAAAAAAAAATATACAGCGGCGCCCGAAAAAGAATTGCTTAGCATGCGATGCGTTAAGTTCTTCAAAATCGATTCACAAAATGTCATTGTGTGATTGTTCATGGGTTAAACATATCTTTGTACCAACAAAATGATACCATTGATCATCATTTTTGATTGCAGGTCGTTTGGATCTGAAGGCTATTTTTCGGAGAGCAAGTCGTATTCCCAAATTAATACTATTTTATTACATTCCAGTGATCATCAAAAATACCGAAATACTCTTCGGTGTTCAAGCATGCCATACAGACAAACCGGCGTGACATGGAGAGTTGCTCCATTGTCATTCCTTCTGAATCGAGGCATTCCAGCTTTAGTCATCCGCGATGTTTGTCGTATGTATGGCAATTGAGACGAGAACATCTCGGCGTTCGAATGACCGCGCTGTTGAGAAATCTGCATTGCTCCGAAAAATGGCCCTAGAATCAAAACGCCTTACTCAAAATCAATGATCTTGGTATCATTTTATTGGAAAAAGAATGTTCTAAGCAACGAAATAAAAATCAATGACATTTTACCGATAATCTTGAAGAAATTAGCGATCATACTCGTAGCATTCTTTCTGGGCCACCCTGTATATCAACTGTGAAATGCGATGAGGTATTTCATATTTTGCTGATTTTGACCCGTTAAAGACTAAGTATATGTTGGGGTCTATGGAGAATCTGTGATGTAGTTAAAATAAATCGTCTCCAACGGGGCTTGATGCACATATGCCATCAATACCAGTAGATTTACTATACCTAAATTTGAAAGAAGATCCATAACCATATCTTCATTAACATCTTCAAAATCGAATAACTGGGGCAAATTATCATTAAAAACATCCTTTGACAAATAATCTATATGACTGACATGATCTTCACTTACATTATCAGGACTCTAGAACCAAGCATTGCTGTTTTCGGCCTGTCCGTTGGATCTATAGGTGGCACATCGTATTTCGATTATCGAGAATTACGTATCTAGATATAATACTGTACAATCCATATCGCATGGATTCCTGGTCTGTCAACGGTCTTCAGAACTTACGATAGCTCAAGAATCATCCTTAGCCGTAAAGGATCTAAGGTTGTGCTTTCTAATGACTTTAACCACTCGGCGTTCTGGTGGCAGTGATGCAAAGGCAAATTCGTTAGCCCCCCCCCCCCAAAAAAAACTAGTCGAAATTTCTGTGGCCATATTTTTACGTCATTAAGCTTGGGGTCGATACGGTCGATATGTTCCTGTGTAAGTGCCAAAGAGAATACACAGTACTGGTTGATGATGGAAAATCTTTCATCAAAATTTTACATTTCATTGGTTTCCAGGTGAGAGTATATCACATTTGCATTACAATGTGGGACTAATTCACTCCATATGCAATAACAAGATGAGGGATTGGCAGTTCGAACAGGTGAAGTTTTCCACATGAAGTGCCCATTCCATTGCTAAAGTGTATTATGTCAACATTTAACATCGTCCCATATATTGATTTCTGTGTTAGTACTTTGTCAGCAGTGGTGATTTGTGTAGCAGATTTGTCAAAAACGAAGTGTTCTGTTGTTTTTAACTACTCTCTCCTGTACTATAGTGACATTCTTAGAATACCATCTGCTCACAGAAGGATTGAAATTAGCTGATATTAAAATGATGTTGTTCTGTAAGTACTCAACGGTTCTCAACCAGTACTGTGTATTCTCTTTAAAGGTAAACTGCAGTAGGCTTAGTGATTGATAATAGAAAATCTTTCATCAGACTTTCCCATTCCGTCGGTTTCCAAATGAAAGCATATTACATTTGCATCGTAATATGTGAATAATTTCCTTCAAATGTAATAAATAGTTGTAGGATTGACAGTTTAAAAAAGTGAATATTCCGTCACGGGCCCTTGCGTTGCTTTATTCATAATCAACATTGTCCTACATATAAACACTACACAAAACATAAGTTCCCCCTTTTTGAAAATTCCATAACTTTTTAACGAAATGGTTTTGAGCAGAATAATTTGGCAGAAGTGATTCTGCACTCATTGACTAACTTCTATGTGAAAATGTGATTGATCCGTCAAGTCATGCATGAGTGAGCACGTAATAAAGGCAAAAATGTCACTTTTCAAAGTCACAAGGGTCATTTGAGGGATTTGTGATGCAGGATTTTGACAAATTATGTTTGTTGAATGATTAAGCGCTATTTATGTTAATCAGCTATCGTTTGACCCCTAACAATGCTTTTGGCACTTTTCGCATATTTACGCGTCTCTGAGCTCAATTAAAAAAATTCCACCCTTCCTCAGTTTTGAAATTGGAAAATCCATTAAGTTCGTTGAAAAAATTGAAACCCGATTTTTTCAGCAAAATGTATCTTTACATGTTTTACGAACATAAGAGGTTGTAACCATGTCATGGTTCAGTGAGCACACTTTATAACTAAAGCAGAAAATACCATTATTTACCATTATTTTTGCATAAGAGATGACTCCTGTGACTTTTGAAAAGTGGCATTTTTGCCTTTAATGCATGCTCACTCATGCATGACTTGACGGATTAATCTTATTTTCACACAGAGGTTAGTCAATTAGTGTTTAAATGTTATTGCCAAATTATTTTTCTAAAACTTTTTTCGTTAAAAAATTGTGGTAGTTTGAAAAAGGGGGTAGTTACTTTTTTTGTT
>JZLH01S0089874.1:10977-30755 GCA_001188425.1 Eucidaris tribuloides | reverse complement strand
AGAATACTTTGTGAAAGATTGACCCAAATTTTGTCTAATCGACCAAATCTATACTTGTGCGTTAAGTATATTTATAACCTGTTTTGTGTAAATTGTTTGATTACCTATTTCACTGTTCATGTTATGATGCTATTGCTTGCAACTGAAAACATTTGTAAACCTGAACTTTCATGAAGTTAATTAGTTAACCAGTTGGAGACTAAGAACGAGATACATGTATCTCAGGCTGGGGTGAGTGGGGTCTATGGAGAATGTGAGTTATATTGAAATAAAATTGTCTCCAACCGTTAAAGGCAAGGTTCACCCTGATATTAAGTTGGTTTTAGTCAAAGCAGAACAATGAGAGAAGCATGTTAATGGAAGTTTGGTGAAAATCCACCAAAGAATAACAGAGTTATGAGGTTTCAAAGTTTTAAATTTGTGACGTCACATGCGAGCAGCTTTCCATATATCATTTAATATAAATTCCATAAATTGCCATTTTTTTAATGGTTCATGATAATTCAATGTGGTTTTTTTCATAGAAGCTTGTATGAAATAATGTTTGCGATAATATATTGAACGCACGGGTAAAATAATTTTCAAATTTTTGAGAAAACGGCACTTTTATGGAATTTATATCACATGACATATGGGGCGCTGCTCGCATGTGACGTCACAAATTTAAAAGTTTAAAATTCCATAACTCTGTTTTTCTTTGGTGGATTTTTGCCGAACTTTCGTTAATATGTTTCTCTTATTGTTCTGCTTTGATTAATACCAACTTAATGTCAGGGTGAACCTTGCCTTTAAAGATCAAGTAAATTCTTATTTAGTGCATCACCACATTAACGCTGTTTGTATAAGTGTGATCAATTACATAAAGAAATTGATGTTCCTGTGTAACCAAACATGATGAAAAATTGAAAAGCATTCAGATTTTGTTTGTTTATCAGATTCTAGATACAAGGACATTTAAATGCATTGGTAGGCTGATTGGAGTATATAATTTAATTGATCCTTTTGCTTTTGAGAGGGTAATAAAATCATTTCAGCAACATATTGGTTTCATCTCAGATGTGTACAGCTTTGGGGTTAGCCTGGTGTAATTTTCAGAACAAATTAAAACTCTCTTACAGTGATACATTTGTAACGCCAGGTCAAATCAACAAATGTGATGTGTGTATGTAAGGGGGGTGGGGGGGGGGGACAACAAATAATTCATATATATGATTTGTCATTCACCTCTTCAATTCTTCACTTATTAAATACATACTGATTTGATGATCTTAATATATATTTTTCCCATCAATCAAATGATATTTAGATTTCCTGGATATGTCCTTTGTTTGTTGAGAGGCCTATATATTATTCTATTGATAAAAAGCTATTAATTTTTTTTTAGATATGTCTAAGTAATCAAATTATTAGTTTGCATTATCTCAGCTTGAAAGTGTTATTATACTTATATGATCATGTTTGCCTTGATGGTATAATTATATTTGTGTAATCCACTTTTCTGCACAGATCAGAATAAGATGATTCTAAAGTTTCGGTAATCCAAATTCTATCACCAAGCATTTTGTGTGAGATTGCCCAGTGGGGACATACACGGTAACTAGATTTCAATTAATGGTACATCTACTTCTGTTGTTTGTGTTTTTGAGTCAATAATGTCACTTTGAGTCACATTTTGGGGTCAGGGGACTCTAATGCGAGACAGGTGAATAAATTGTTCCCAGCCAATAGATTTGGGCAAATTTGTCATCATTGCAGGAGAAGTGTATGTAGTGATGTGTGTGGGCATATGCAGAACTCCTAAACTTGGGGGGAGGGGGGGGGGGGGCTTACGATGTAGGTATGTAGGTAGATTACTGAGATATGCTTCTGTGATATAGTTTAGAACTGAAAAACACAATTACCACGCCGTCATGTAATATTTAAACATTGAAATAAATTCTTGGAGAAGGGTGGCTAAACCCACCCACCCCCTTGACTAATACCCCTTTCATACTGACAGCCGAAGCAGAGTTACCTTGAGTCCAGAAGGAGTTACTTCCCTTTGGAGGGTAGTAATGCATGAAAATTCTGAAAAAAATTCGATCCAGATTCAAAGTGGAATACTCAACCCCCTTCGAGAAGAGGGTTACAAGTGGAGTAACTCTTGATCGGAAGTGCGGTATCGGCTTATTGTGGTAATCTCGTGTGTGTCTACATTTCCTGTGTATACATTTTTCTGAAACTTACATGAAAATGCTCGTTGAGGAAATTGTGTCCCAGGATTCGGCCACACATTATGGTGCGAACTCATATGTAAACCGTGGATACGACTGCGGATATACCGCTGCGGTGCTTGCAAGAATGAAAGATACCATAAATTTGGTCCACAGTATAAGCGTATCAACTTACTCTGGAGTTACTCCACTTCGCTTTCAATATGAAAGTGGGATAACACCCCCTGGTATTCTTCTTGATGCTTGCCACAGCCGGCACTTTTGTCTTTGGTTTTGATGCTCTGTTGTTATGGAAGAGCTGTCAATTTATTCAGGCATGGCCCTGACATATCATATTTTCCCAATTAATTAGATTCCTGCCAAGTATGTCTTTGCTTCTGGTTGCAAACTGATAACGTGATGATTATTTGTTGGATCGTTTTTCGTTTCCTTATTTTTTTTGCCCTATCTTGTGGGCGTCTTCTCTATTCCTTCTTGACTGTACATGATGTAGTTTGATTAATATATTTGGTAGAAGCAGAAATTTATCTTTCTACTAGACAAGAACTTACAAAAGCGAAATGAATTATTTTTAGATACCAAAGTTTAGCTGTTGTAAACACTTAGTATGCAAAAAATTGTTTGTTTTGTATATTAAATATCATATAATCTTTCTGATCATTTGTAAAACAAACAGTTTTTGGTCGATGTTTTTAACTCCGGGTTGGTCTTGTTTCAATAAAAATAATTGGGGTGGGGGGATCGGATTTTGGAAAAATGTATTTCAAATAATATGTATGCATGCTTCTAACATTTACATTGTTAAAGAAATGTTGGTAATACAATTACATTGATCTCTTGTACAAATGGCAATTATTTGAATCTATAAAGAAGATGTTATGTGTATTTTAAGTATCTTTTTTATTTGTTAAATCCTTGGTTTCATGTGTAGTCATTTAATAATTTGTTTGTTCTCTATTGTCTTGGTTGATATCTTGATGAACAGTTCCTATTTAGAATGTTAAGCATGTATAACTATTTTTCTCAAAAAAGGATACTCAATGTAAGTAGTAATTGTAAATATGCATATATGGTGATTTTTTTAAGGGGGGGGGGGGGAGAAGGTGTGTATAATGTGTATGTATGTGTAACCTGCTTAATCACATTCATGTAAAAAATCATTTTATTTACTCAAAAAGCACTGATGGCATTTACATTAATCATATTTTTGTCTGTGTGTTTAGAGGCATTCTTTATAAAATATGCCATGAGCTAACAACTGAACGCATTATTTCAAATCATCCAAAAGCTTGGCATACGTGATGGGAAAACCTGAACATTTTTGTGACTCATAACCCAAACAGACTCGACATTGTTTAGACATGGCTGTTAGACATTCTTTCTGAACAATGCCAAATATTTAATATTTAACAGAGACAGTTTCTCGATGTCTTCGTATAGGTGTTTTCTAGATGTGCGCATTAATCAGGGGGATCGCAAGTCATCGTGGAGGCCAGTCAAGCACACCGTTGAGTAAACAACTTGACACGGTGACCCCAATGCGCGTACATGAGTCGTTGTGTCCAAAATACGGTTGAACTTTCCATAATGTTCACAGAGTATTCTTTTGTCACCGCAGACATCAGACAACAACATCAAACCTACTAAAAAAATGTTTATAGTGACAAATTGATAAATGATGAGGTTCAGTATGTACATTACGTATGGTAAATGGCCCCCCCCCCCCCCCACCATTTACATTTTACATTTTAAGTAATTTCTGAGAAAATTGGAGAGTTTCTGAGCGAGGAATTTTTAGGGCATTGATAGATCATATATTTGTATCCAAAAACATAATTGCAAAGAATTTCATTTTTTTTACCATTTACCAAAACTAAACTATGGTGTTGAGGTTATATCCAACAAGACTGATATGCCCCCTCCACCTTGTTGGAACAGTCACTCAGATCATGGACCTATGGCTTGGACGTGAAGATTTTCAGACCCCCCCCCCCCCCCATTTGAAGAGAAACAAGTTCATAGTGGTAAAAAAATGTCAAATTTTTCAACAGGACTTCTTTTTTTAACAACAAATATGGATTTGATAACAGAAAGTAGGCCTACATGTATGTATGGGGTGTTATCCCCTTCCCCCTACCCAACCTTTGGCAGCTATCTTACGTGCTATGTTACAGGAACTCTTCACTGAAATGAATCCCATTTAATAATTAATCACAAATTTCTAAAATTTCCAAGTAAAAGTGTATAGTTTTTTTTCTTTTTAGAATTGTTAATATTGGTCATTCAAAATGTAATGTGTAAGGCAAGTACCTCCCTCAAAAGATTACAAGCTACATGTATCTATGAGAATTTTGTTGCTATGGTACTGAGAAGGTTAAAGAGATTAATTATCATGATTAGGAATTGTGAACTGTTCCCAACCATTCATTTTTAGCAAATAACCTTACTTGCACCACTTGACCTTGGGATAACACGAGTTCAAGAATATTATAGCTAATTGCAATAATACTGTGATATATGCTTTCTTGAAAAGCACATTTCATAATTGTTGCCCACATTATATTTCAGGTGTTTGACAGATATAATATGTAGCAAGGCATTCCTCCTTTGAAAATCAACAAATGCACCTTTAAAATGAGAGAGGTTTTGGAGAAAAATGGATACAGCAAATTTTGCCTGATACAAATTGACCCAAGGGTATGTCTGGGTTCCACTGATGCTGATGAATTAGAATTTTTTAAGAGGAGTAGAAGAGTAAGCCCCAACCCTTTGCATTTTTCATCAGGAGAATTGTTTTCAGGTTTTGCATGATAAAGTGATAGATTAAAGGGAATGGTATACCAGTTTAGTGTGTGTATATATGTATATATATATATATATATATGTGTGTGTGCTGGTGCGTGTGCGTGTGAGTGTGTGTGTGTGTGTGTGTGTGTGTGTGTGTGTGTGTGTGTCGTGTGCGTGTGTCGTGTGCGTGTGCGTGTGCGTGTGTGTGTGTGTGTGTGTGTGTGTGTGTGTGTTGTGTGTGTGTGTGTGTGTGTGTGTGTGTGTGTATGTCTGTGAGTGAGTCTCTGTGTGTGCAAAATCATGTGTGTTTATGTGTGTACATGTGTCTGTCTGTCTGTGCATGTGGTCTCTGAGTCCTAGCTGTAGTGAAGAAAATCATCCATACCATGCAAATATATAATTTATAGAGTTGTGTTTTATGTAAGTGAAATCATATTACTATATCTGTGATTGTAATTTCATTGGAATCTTCAGAAAGGCTCATAAATGTGTGTTAAACTTCCTTTTTTCCAAAAATATGTTCACAGATCCTTTTCCTGGGAAAATTAACAAATTCCCCTTTAAATATAGGCCTATAGGGATTTTTGAAAAAAAAATAAATAAATACAGCAAATTTTGCTTGATACAAATTGACCCATGGGCCCAGGGTCTGTCTGGGTTCGACTGATGCTGATGAATTAGAATTATTGAAGAGGAGTATGAGAACCCCAGCCTCTTGCATTATTCAGGAGGATGCATGTTTTCATGTTTTGAATGATAAAGCGATGGGGATGGTGTGCTGTTCTGCAGTGTGTGCCATTTTGCAGTGTGTGGTCTGTGTGTTTGTCTGCTGTCCTTGTATGTGAACGAGTGTGGCATGCTATTATCTACAAACACATAATTAACAAAATTGTGTTTTTATATATGGTAGGTGACCTTACTCATCAACTGCGATATGTGTATCATATGCAATCCCTAGAAATTTAATCTCATGGATTTGTTTAGAATTTCATGTTTATCCAGAAACACTGTTAGATTTTACGGTCATTCCTGATGTTGGATGCAATCATATGATATGCATATTGTATTTAGTTATCTGATGGTTAACTAGCTTTTTACATTTTTAGATTTTTAAAGCCTTAATGAGAATTACAGAAATATAAGTAACTGATGTACATGTGTAATGATGATCTGTTTTTGTTTGTTTGATATATTTATATTGAGACATTTGAAACATAGAAGTTTGGAGTTACAGTGTTTGTAAAGTTTGTTTCATCAAAAATCAAGCATGATTGCAAAATGCTTCTTCAAGAACTCCATGTTTCTGAGTTGTTAATATTAGTCCTGAAACATTAGTGGCAGTGATGAATTGAGAAGAAGATCAGATCACTTAAATGATCAACGTTTTCTTCTAGAGATCTTCTTCGTGCAAACAATTGACATTTTCTTGTCTACAGCCTGTCTGGGTTTGTAATAGATGAAATGCACTTAGACTATCAAACATTCCAGCTGATATGTTCTTGAAATTAAGTTACACATCACTTTTGAAATACTAAATTAAGTTTGAATCGTATAGTGACTTTAGCTTGTTTAGTAAATGAATGTATGTATGGAAGATGAGCATGAGCTTGTATCCCGGTGAGGTTTATTACTCCTTTAGGTAGTTCATACTTTATACTTCAAGTCTTTATTTATACGCCCTTTAAAACGATGGAATCTGTTGAAGAAACTCTGGCTTACCAGAGCCATAGACGAAAATCCGGCTTGTCAGTACCGATATTCGGAGCTCATCAGAATCAATTTCACATTTTTTTAAGAGCATCTCTGCGAAAACATTAGAGCCCCGTGTACGTTGCACCTTCGTTTGGCCACTATCGATCCTCCAGCTGCAATTGGGCCATCCGCTTGATAGCCGAGGCTAAGAGGAACTGAAATATTGATAATGGAGCTGAAAGAGGAATTTGGCTTTCAATCCGCTCCGAGCAACAAATTGAGATATGGGCGGGCAGCCAGGTGGCGCCTAGGCTACTTTGGTATGTACGCATCGCCGTCACGACAAAATGCATCTGCGCAGCTTAAAGGATTGTTGTAGAATAATGGCCAACAATGTTGACCTCTAGATAATATGCTGTAATTTGTGTAGGGCCCATCTTGCTGGACAATGTCATAAACAGTATTTTTGGGTGTGATATTCGTGAATTTCAGTTTATCACGAATTCACGTGGAAGATTTCAAGCTCTTTCGTCTAATTCAGATTACAATTCGTGATTCAGATTATATTTATTTTCCATCCTAAAAAATGCAGAAATTTGATCTCCACTGGTAAAACAATGCACAATCAGATTTTGAATAAATATCAAATCAATAATGATTACAAATTGGAAAATATAAGAATTCACATGTATGACACAGTAAAAATAAGATATGATGTTAAATTAACCCATGGGCTCCGAGATCCTGTAATTCTCATAAAGTCAACACATAGCACATCCACTTCTCGTAGCCAGTGGGTTAAATCTGTAATGGTGTCTGTAATTTGGCAGTTTGTTTGAAATTTATGTTCATTTACCCTTTGTTCCTGTATTATGTTTTATTTAAGTTTAGAATCATGGCATTCAAGCCCCTTCACACACACACACACACACACACACACACACACACACACACACACACACACACACACACACACACACACACACACACACACACACACACACACACACACACACACACACACACACACACACACACACACACACACACACACAGCACACAACACCAAATGATGAACGTATAATGGTAGTAGTGTTTTCCCATCACAGGTTTCACTTAGGGAAATGCACTCAATTCCATCTAGACTTCTTGCTTAGACATTATACACATACATAGTGTACTGTATACAAACAGCAAACTTGTTCAAATTAGACTGATAGATGGTTTAGAGAAGTAAGTAAACAGGTTGATAAATAAGAAAGTAGATGGAAAGTAGATAGATAAGTAGAAGGATGGATAGACACGTACATTTCTTCAGGCATCTTGCTTTCTTCAGAAACTACATGTTTAATGTAGGATTATTGAGGAGATGGTTGCTTGAAAGGAAAGGCAATGCATTTTCTCAGAAACCATCAAAATTGTTTTGTATGTAGAATTGTAGATAGTGATGGTTTGTTTACCAGGTAATCTTTATATGAGGACAGAGGCTAGAAATAGAATATGTGAATACTGGGGTCTTACCCTCCATATATAACTAATTAATAACTACAAATAAATAAATAAATAAATAAATAAATAAATAAATAAATAAATAAATAAATAAATAAATAAATAAATAAATAAATAAATAAATAAATAAACAAATAAATAGGGATATAAGTAAATAAATGAATATAACTACATGTATATACGTTTAGAACTACTGTATTTATTTCCTACTATCTTTCGGAATATATACATTTATTTGTACACACAAATAATCTTGTGTAATGTATCATACAGATTTATAATGACAATTTTTGTATATTTAAATTAATATATTGAAATATTTCCTACACTAACTATATATAATGGGCATTCACAATAAACACATAAATATTTTTTTAAAATAGAAAATGTGGATGAACAAAATGGGTGTAACAATCTTTACATCAATTTAAGAATTTTTGTTTATTAGGTATAGCATAAAATAACATATTTGCCTTTCAAAAGAATATAGTGAATAAAACTACTGACAATGAAAAACAGCTTACATGACCTTGTGTATTTTTGCTATTTAAATCAGCATACCTGTGGTAAATACAAAATACATTTGGGGTTTGCCCTTTGGCCATAACATACCACTATATTTTTCATCATTCTGAGTTTATTCAATTTTCTGATAAAACATCCAAAACACAATTTTCATCATAAGTTCTTAAAACAAAACGCACAACTTTTAAGAGATAACTATAACTTGTTGTTTTTTATGTAGGCCTATAAATAAGCGAACCCTCCTCTGAATGCCGAGCTTTAATCCGAGTCGGCTAGTCTTTTTGTCTCTGCTAATGACTTGCCTGGGGGAAGTGCAATTCTATCAAGTGATCTGATATTAATATTGGAATGTACATCTCTGCCGACCTTTGACAGAGACCAGTGAATAGTCTCATTTCCAGACCATAAAGTATTCTTAAATTGTTGAGGTGAGGAAAATGCTTTACAGCAAAGTTTTGACCTACACATCTTTGTGTGTGTCTAATCAATGTCTGAATGATGTGCAAAAGTTTAAATGGTCCTGTCCAGGGCTCCATATAAGTTTTAAATCACAGAGGCTCTTTTTGCTGGTTGATCAAGAGCAAAAACTTCCCTTGTAATATAAATTGTTATAGGGATTCATGTAGCCTACCTTTCATAGGAGCTACAAATTGCATAGGCATTAGTTATTGTAAGTTATTGTAAGTTACATGTATTGTAAGTTATTCTGAAAACTGCCTGGTATTCACAGTAAATTAACAACTTTGAAGAATAAACAAAATGAAACAGTACTAAACATGACAATATGACAATCCTAAAAAATAAATACTTTAAGTTTTTTTTAATTTTATTATTTAAATAATTCATGATCTTTCAATGTTTCCATTTTTTCTCAGGTTATGCATTACATGGGGTGACAAGGTTGGCACCACTAGCCAATTAACAGTACTCATTCAGGAACTGGTCTATCTCCATGCAAGGCCTAAAATGCAAGGATACAAGCCAGGGATCCAGGACCTGTCCTCACAGAATATGACCACTCATTCGTCATTCAGTGCTGCAAGTATGCTGTGAGGGTAACTGGCAACCAACTTCAAAACTCTGGCAAGCTGGGTCAGTTATACGGGCACTCAATCTAGGCTGTCTTCCTTTATTTCAACCATGCCATTCAACCCTTTTAGTATCATGCTCAAAGAACCATGTGCAAGATCTACATACTTTTGTTACAATGGTACTAATTAAGAGGGTTAGCAATTTACACACCCAATAAATTCATTTCTTATCATACCCTATCCTATCCCCTCCCCTCACCCCACCGTGGCATCCAAATAACATAAAAAACAAATCAAAATAAACAAAATACTGAAACATAACATTAAACATTAGGCCTATATCTAAAAGACCATCTTCATGTCTTAAAGGTACTGTATAACTTCATGGAAGCCCCATTAAAAAGATACCAAACTTTTCTATATGACATATATATGATAGGGTTTGAATGGAAAGACCCTGCAAACACAAAACCTTTAGACAGTTATGCTGTTACTAGCAAAATATGTAAAACTGAACACATGAATTATTATTGTCCTGTAGATGAAAAGTTTATAACACAGCAGTCTTTAGGAGAAAACTAGAATGGGTCAATGTTTTCACTCTTTCAAAGCACTCAATGATCATTTTAATCTGCAATTCTTTTTCAGGGCTTCATTTTAAGACATTGTCAGAGACACTGGAAGCTTGGGGGATCATGTAGTTCAGATTTTTCATACTGGAAACATTGTTGAACAATGCCTTTAATGTTACTCCTATAGGTTGCCATAAATAAGAATTGTACTCTAACAAAAAGGTAATACAGAGTCAAAAGGAATAAGAGGGAACATTAAGAACAAAATGGGATAACATTGATGCATCAAAAGAACATAAAACTAAGGCTACTACTGCTGAGGGTATTGGCAGATCCCAAGAATATACTGTATCCCTCCGAGCATAATTTTAGAATTGTCTCAATCTGCCACGTTCTTTTATCCGTTAGGAGTGCCTATACAGCAGACGTGTTTTAATAATTATTTATAGGTTTCCTGGGGCTTGAATGTGCTGCATTTAAGAATAGACACAATATAATAAATGAAGCGCTACTAGTTTTTCATTGGAAAAAAATCATATAGTCCTGTTTTAATTGTTTTTTCACCTATTTGTTTTTGCCTTAAATGATAGAATAATAATCTAATTACTACTACTACTACTACTACTACTACTACTATTATTATTATTATTATTATTATTATTATTATTATTATTATTATTATTACTAGCGGGACCCGTGGAAATTCCACGGGTCCTAGCGGGTGAGGTTAATGTTGAATGGACATTATTTTGGAGATTAATTGTACATGTAATTGCCCTCATTAAATGTATATGATTGGTCCCTTGCAGTACATTCTGGAATTTTTCTTAAACTGCAGATTCATATTTATTTGTATAAAAAACTGTATTTATTTTATCAAAAAGTTTGAAAGTTAGTGTGAATACCCTTTTTTAATGGAGTTGTTATAATTGTTTTTTTTTAATTCATTAAGGGAAAGAACCTTTTTTTTTTTTTTAATTTGAATTTTTCTGTATCCGTACCCATGATTTAGTCGGGCTCCGTACCCGTACCCATAACCGCTGTGTGTAGTATTAATTATTAATGTGAAAAAATGCATTATTGAAATCGTGAATTTAAATAATTTTGGGGTGGTGAATGCATTATCATTAAAATTGAAAAGACTGCACATTTTAACAGAAAATTAAGTATGTCTTGCCAGACTTGTAATACCGGTACAAATTCCCGAACCCGAACTCACATTCATACCCATGCATGGTCTCGTATCCGTACCTTACCCGCTGGTATGTACCTGTACCTGACCCACAGGGCAGTAGGCCATCCATACCCCGGACCTATACCTGTACCTCTCGTCTCGTAACCCGCCCATACTTATACTCGACTTGGAATGAAACAAAACGACCGGGGGGGGGGGGGGGGGTTCACGTCTCCACAAGGTCTGCTACCCACCCGTGTTCAACAACCTCAGAAATGCACCCTATATGTAACCTACATAACGAAATTTGCAACCCTAAATGCCGAGTAACACGAGAAAACGCAACCGTAAGCGGCGTGACTCCCAGGAAATCAACTAATCTAGATACCCTAGCTAGTAGCATGAACAGGGAATCCACTAACTTGATACCCTAAGTGGCGTAAACAGTGAAATCAACTAATTTGATACCTCAACCAAATGTCACTCTCACCTGAAACATAATTGTACATTGGTCTTCTACCCATACCCGATGGTCTGTAACCATACCCGTACCCATAGGTTCATACCCGTACCAATAGGTTCATACCCGTACCCTTGCCCCTAATTCCGGACCCGTACCGTACACGTGGTCTCGTATCCGTAACTGAACCCTCTGGTCTGTACCTGTACCTGACCCACAGGTCTGCAGGCCTACAAATACCCCGGACCCATACCTGTACCTCTCGTCTCGTAACCCGTTCATAACTAGTACCTATACTTGTACTCGACTTGGACTGACAGAACACCGGGGGGGAGGGGGGGGTCACTCTCCACAAGGTCTGCTACCCACCCGTGTTCAACAACCTCAGAAATGCACCCTATACAAAGTAAACTACATAATGAAATTTGCAACCCACAATACAAAATGACACACACACACACACACACACACACACACACACACACACACACACAAATGATGACGTATAATGGTAGTAGTGTTTTCCCATCACAGGTTTCACTTAGGGAAATGCACTCAATTCCATCTAGACTTCTTGCTTAGACATTATACACGTACATAGTGTACTGTATACAAACAGCAAACTTGTTCAAATTAGACTGATATATGGTTAGAGAAGTAAGTAAACAGGTTGATAGATAGAAAGTAGATGGAAAGGTAGATAGATAAGTAGAAGGATGGATAGACACATACATTTCTGCAGGCATCTGCTTTCTTCAGAAACTTACATGTTTATGTAGGATTATTGAGGAGATGGTTGCTTGAAAGGAAGGGCAATGCATTTTCTCAGAAACCATCAAATTGTTTTGTAAGTAGAATTGTAGATAGTGATGGTTTGTTTACCAGGTAATCTTTATATGAGGACAGAGGCTAGAAATAGATATGTGAATACTGGTGTCTTACCCTCCGTATATAACTAATAAATAACTACAAATAAATAAATAAATAAATAAATAAGTAGATAAATAAATAAACAAATAAATAGGGATATAAGTAAATAAATGAATATAACTACATGTATATACGTTTAGAACTACTGTTTTTATTTCCTACTATCTTTCGGAATATATACATTTATTTGAACACGCAAATAATCTTGTGTAATGTATCATAGAGAATTATCATGACAATCTTTGTATATTTAAAGTAAATATATTGAAATATTTCCTATACTAACTATATATAATGGGCATTCACAACAAAAACTGATTGTAGTTATATTTTTAAAATAGAAAATGTGGATGAACAAAATGGGTGTAACAATCTTTACATCAATTTAAGAATTTATGTTTATTTATTAGGTATAGCATAAAATGATATATTTGCCTTTCAAAAGAATATAGTGAATAAAACTACTGACAATGAAAAACAGCTTACATGACCTAGTGTATTTTTTGCTACTTAAATCAGCATACCTGTAGTAAATACAAAATACATTTGGGGTTTGCCCTTTGGCTGTAACATACCACTATATTCTTCATCATTCTGAGTTTATTCAATTTTCTGATAAAGCATCCAAAACACAATTTTCATCATAAGTTCTTAAAACAAAACTCACAACTTTCAAGAGATAAATATAACTTGTTTTTTTTAATGTAAGCCTATAAATAAGCAAACCCTCCTCTGAATGCCGAGCTTTAATCTGAGTCGGCTAGTCTCTTTGTCTCTGCTAATGACTTGCCTGGGGGAAGTGCAATTCTATCAAGTGATCTGATATTAATATTGGAATGTACATCTCTGCCGACCTTTGACAGAGACCAGTGAATAGTCTCATTTCCAGACCATAAAGTATTCTTAAATTGTTGAGGTGAGGAAAATGTTATACAGCAAAGTTTTGACCTACACCTTTAATCAATTGTCTAATCAATGTCTGAATGATGTGCAAAAGTTTAAATGGTCTTGTCCAGGACTCCATATAAGTTTTGAATCACAGAGGCTCTTTTTGCTGGTTGATCAAGAGCAAAAACTTCCCTTGTAATTATAGGGATTCATGTAGCCTACCTTTTACAGGAGCTACAAATTGCATAGGCATTAGTTATTGTAAGTTACATGTATTGTAAGTTACTCTGAAAACTGCCTGGTATTCACAGTAAATTAACAACTTTGAAGAATAAACAAAATGAAACAGTACTAAACATGACAATATGACAATCCTAGAAAATAAATACTTTATTTTTTTTATTATTATTCAAATAATTCATGATCTTTCAATGTTTTTCATTTTTTTCTCAGGTTATGCAGCATTAAATGTGGGGGCAAGGTTGGCACTACTAGCCAATTAACAGTACTCAATCAGGAACTGGTCTATCTCCATGCAAGGACTAAAATGCAAGGATACAAGCCAGGGATCCAGGACCTGTCCTCACAGAATATGACCACTCATTTGTCATTCAGTGCTGCAAGTATGCTATGAGGGTAACTGGCAACCAACTGGCGACCAACTTCAAAACTCTGGCAAGTTGGGTCAGTTATACGTGCACTCAATCTAGGCTGTCTTCCTTTATTTTAATCATGCCATTCAACCCTTTTAGTATCATACTCAAAGAACCATGTGCAAGATCTACATACTTTTGTTACAATGGTACTAATTAAGAGGGTTAGCAATTTACACACCCAACAAATTTATTTCTTATCATACCCTATCCTATCCCCTCCCCTCATCCCACCATGGCATCCAAATAACATAAAAACAAATCAAAATAAACAAAATACTGTAACATAACATTAAACATTAGGCCTATATCTAAAAGACCATCTTCATGTCTTAAAGGTACTGTATAACTTCATGGAAGCCCCATTAAAAAGATACCAAACTTTTCTATCTGACATGATAGTGTTTGAATGGAAACACCCTGCAACACAAAACTTTAGACAGTTATGCTGTTACTAGCAAAATATGTAAAACTGAACACATAATTATTATTGTCCTGTAGATGAAGAGTTTATAACACAGCAGTCTGTAGGAGAAAACTGGAATGGTTCCATGTTTTTCACTTTTTCAAAGCACTCAATGATCACTTTAATCTGCAATTCTTTTTCAGGGCTTCATTTTTAGACATTGTCAGAGACACTGGAAGCTTGGGGGATCATGTAGTTCAGATTTTTCATACTGGAAACATTGTTGAACAATGCCTTTAATGTTACTCCTATAGGTTGCCATAAGAATTGTACTCTAACAAAAAGGTAATACAGAGTCAAAAGGAATAAGAGGGAACATTAAGAACAAAATGGGATAACATTGATGCATCAAAAAAACATAAAACTAAGGCTACTACTGCTGAGGGTATTGGCAGATCCCAAGAATGTACTGTATCCCTCCGAGCATAATTTTAGAATTGTCTCAATCTGCCACATTCTTTTATCTGTTAGGAGTGCCTATACAGCAGACGTGTTTTAATAATTATTTATAGGTTTCCTGGGGCTTGAATGTGCTGCATTTAAAAATAGACACAATAGAATAAATGAAGAGCTACTAGTTTTTCATTGAAAAAAAATCATATATGATTCTTTTAAGAGTCCTGTTTTAATTTTTTTTTTACCTATTTGTTTTTGCCTTAAATGATAGAATAATAATCTAATAACTACTACTATTAATATATATATTATAATTATTATTATTATTATTATTATTATTATTATTATTATTATTATTATTATTATTATTATTATTATTATTATTATTATTATTATTATTATTATTATTATTATTATTGTTATTGTTGTTGATACAAATAGAATGATAATCTCATGCATGCACATTGTACTCAGCCATGAATTGTTTATTTCCCCACTGAGAAAGAAAACAGTTTAAAACAATTTACACAAAATTACAATAATAAGCGAAGGCATAACGAATTAATGATTTTTTTAAATTTATTTATTTATTTATTGTATTTATTTTGTTATTTTTTTATTTATTTATTTATTTTTTATTTATTTTTATTTTTTATATTTTATATATATATATATTTTTTTTCTTTTTTTTTTTGGGGGGGGGGGTAGATGTTGGGGAGCTGTAGGCCATTAACCTCTTAATGGCTGAGCCCTACATGTATTTTAATGAAACTATACTGGGTGTAAAGTCATGAGAGAGTGCTTTGAAGGTGCTGATCCAGGACTATAAACCCCCCACTTTACCTTTGTAATGCTGCTCATGGAATGACAATTAACCACAGTGCGGTAGGTGTATAATGCCTCTTTAAGAGCATTTCTTAAATCCACCCTTTTCTTCCCACCTCCACATAAATCTGTCCACAAAGCTGCAATTAACATCCAGATGCTCATGTTTGGAACATACTAGGTTTAGATTTCATGATGCCTCTAGGCCTCAGATGATGGACAACATCCTGTTGGGTCTCGGAAGGGGTTATTTCAGGTCAACGGCCCCTTAATTCGGAGGTCACGTGACCAAAAATTTGGGTTTCAGACAGCTTAGTAGTCTGCTGGTAGCATGGACCCTAGGAGCAACATACCACATTGTTAAAGGGGAATGAAACCCAGACATCTTACTGAATCCAAAGAGTACAGAACAATAAAGATGGAAAATATTGAAAGTTTGAGCGAATTTGGTTGAACGGTTTAAGAGTTATGATTGTTCAAAGTTTATTCAATCCTTGTTATGGAGGATCCTTAAATTGGCAACTCTACCCACTTTTCAGATGAAAGTGTGGAGAACTTCCCATAGGATTTGTACACAAATTTTCAATAATTTGCAGTTTTCTGAAGTGTCAGTTGAGAAAGTATCTAAATTCTTTCAGAAAAACATGTAGAATCATTTTTGCTAGGACGTACTTGCACAACAAGCAAGAGCAAATCAGATATTTGATAAAAAGTGCAGAAAATAAGTGAAAATTTGTGTACAAAAGCAATGCAGAGTTCTCACACTTTCATCCAAAAGCTGGTGGAGTTGCAATTTAACATTCCTCCATAACAAGGATCAAATAAACTTTGAACAAACATAACTCTTGAACCGTTCAACCAAATTTATTCAAACCTTCACTAATTTCCTTCTTGTATTGTTCTGTAATCTCTGAATGTAGGAATGTGTCTGGGTTTCATTCCACTTTAAAGCAGGATATAGTTTTGGTGGATCAGACAAAATTTCAATGAATCTTTCTCAAAGTATGGTATTGTCTTGCCAGAAATCAGAAAACAACATTAAAAATACTGAAAATTGTTTATAATGATATTATGTGATTGTTTAATTATCAGGCAGCAAATCACATACATTTTCTAGGGCCAAAAAATGTAAGGGGCCCCCCACTAGCGAAAATCTGTAATGTTGTCATATTCATCTAGGGAGGATGAATGACTAGACCATTCCCCTAAATGCCCATAATGCCTTTAAATTAGCGTATATTTACTTTGCAGACAAAAACTCATATCTCAAATATTGCCAGGAAGCAGGAATTTCTTCTATCGAAATCTGAAGATTTAGTCTCAAAATATAATGATAGGGTTCGTTGTAGGTCCATGGGTAAACAAACCGGAATCCTGTAGTTTTAAAGTTAAAGCAGCTATGGTGTTTTTGTAATTAGTTTTTTTATTTGCTTTTCTGAACATTTGGCAATTTTGAGCTATGAGATATTGTCACCCCAGCAATTTTGCCCTAGGAAGAGAGCTTATTATTTTCTTTTCCTTTTGTTTGGTTTTGATATTTATCTGATATTTTTTTCAGACTAATAAATAGTAGTGTCCTTTGAAGATTATGAATATAGTGTGTCTTGTTTTTTATTTTGTAATCATCAAGGCAGCAATGGGGATTACAAATGAGTACACTGGAATAGATTTAAAACTCCTTTCACTAAAAATGATAACTGTATATGTAGTAATATACATTTCATTTTGCAGTTTCATCTTGCTAGCGGGAGGGATTACATAAATATACATAACATCAATGAACAATCATTTCCAAACAAAAATCTAACAATTATAAGTTGAGAAAAGGGAAGCACCAAACTATCGTACTGTTTAAAAAACAAAAACAAAAACCTGCAGATTAATGCAAAGTTTCTGAAGATAAATTGTATCTGCATCTGTCTGTCTGTATATTTTTGTATTTATATGAATTATAGGGCCTATGTATAATCTCCTAGGTCTATTATCAAAATATTTTGTTTTTTATTATTACACATATTAACTTACATGTACACATCTCACATGGACATACACACACACACAGCTCACTCTCTCATTACACACACATCACACAACACTCTCCCACACAACCACACACACACACACACACTACACGCACACACTCAACACACCAACCACAAACGACACACACACACAACACACACATCTCACAGCAACTACAGATGCAGATACACATTTATCTCTGCAGAGACTTTGCATTAATGTCTGCAGGTTATTTTGTTTTTTGTTTTTTTAAACAGTACGATAGTTATCGGTGTCTTCTTACTTCTCAACTTTAATTGTTTAGACTTTTTGTTTGAATAGATTGTTCATTGATGCTATGTATATTTATTGTATCCCTCCAGCTAGCAAGTGAACTGCAAATGAAATTGTATATTACATATACAGTTATCATTTTTAGTGAAAGGAGTTTTAATCTATCCAGTGTATCATTTGTAATCCCCCATGCTGCCTTGAATGATGTACAAATAAAAACAAGACACTATTTCATAATCTTTCAAAGGGACACTACTATTTCATTACTAGTCTGAAAAAAATTCAGAATAAATATCAACCAAAACAAAAGAAACGACGAAATATAATTCTCTCTTCTGGCAAATTGCTGGGTGACAATATCTCATAGCCTCAAAATTGCCAAAGTCAGAAAAGTCAAATAAAAAAATAATTACAAAAACACCATATGCTGCTTTAACTTTAAACTAACGGGAGATTACGGGACACCGGTTTGCTGTATACCCTCGATGCCTCCATCATGAACCGGTACACCATCGTAACGCTTCGCGGAGTGAGTCATTATAATTATATTAGGTGGCAATCGTTCTTAATCAGGATATCAAATCTCACACATCGCTAGTAGCAAATTCCTGCTTCCTGGCCATAGTTGTGTAGATATGAGTTTTTTGTTCTGTCAAGAGATTTCAAGATTGCTATACTAAGTGATTTTATAAAAACGAGCCATATTATATAGATGGTATAATCTCTTTCGCACCCATATTCAGTACTGTGAGTAGTTAGCCTTGGCGTTCACTTGATGCGAAGTCTAGGTGCATTCACTGTCCTCCCGATAGTGTCTTCTTTAATGATTATGACAACATTACAGATTTTCGCTAGTGGGGGGCCGCCTTACATTTTTGCCCTAGAAATCGTATGTGATTTGCCTGTCCTGATAACTTAATACATATCAATCACTAATTATCATTATAGAACGAATTTATCGTATTTTTAATGTTGTTTAATTCTTGATTTTTGTCAAGACAAATACTCATACTTTGAGAAGATTCAATTGAAATATTTTGATCTGATCCACGCAAAAACCTTATCCTTGCCTTACACAATGTGGTATGTTGCTTCCTAGGGTCCAATGACTATCTCAGCAGATTACATGCTGTTCGAAACCCAATATTTTTTGGGTACGTGACCTCCGATCATTGCAAGTCGCGTTGACCTGAAATAACCCCTTCCGAGACCCATACAGCGATTGTTGTCCATCATCTAGAGGACTAGAAGGCCATCATTGAAATCATAAAACCTAGTATGTTTACATATGAGCATTCGTGATGTTATATTGCATGCTTTGTACGACAGTTTATGTGGAGAGTGGGAAGAAAAGGCGTGGAT
>JZLH01S0089850.1:57956-69007 GCA_001188425.1 Eucidaris tribuloides | reverse complement strand
GTTTTATTAATTGTGTTATAAAATGAATTTGAAAGTAAGATATTACGAAAAGCTGAACTAGAATCGTTTTCCTGAGCGAGATCAATGTTAAAGTCGCCCATTAAACACAAGTCTTTTTGGTTGAATTGATTTTTTCAAGGAGGATTTCCAAATCTTCAAAAAAATAGTTCCATATTGGTATTTGGTGGTCTGTAAATAACACATACAGTAATAGAGTTACGAGGTGATATATCAAGTTCTATACACAATATTTCAGCATTAGAGATGGAAAATGTTAAATCTTTTCTGATATTAGGGACTAATGTATGAGTGACATAAAAACCAACTCCTCCTCCTCTTCCGCATTTTCTGTCTGCACGAATAAGTTTAAAACCATCAATGTCAACGAGATTTGGAGACTTATCATTTAACCAAGTTTCTGTTACTCCGATCACGGAAAATTAAATTGCATGGAAGATAAAAAGTGGGTAAGATTATCGTGGTTTTTTAATAGACTGCGAGAATTTACATGCAAGAAACTTAGATGAGAGGTACTATTAGAATCTGGTAAATGATGATGAAATTCATCCGGTAAGTAATAATTACAGTTAACATCGCCCTCTGTATTAAAATACTGATCATCTATGTGATTATTAAACATAGTAAACATGGACTGATATCATGGTATAATCGGGTACATGTACATATTGAATAATCAAGTATCGAAATGTATGCATAACAAAGATGTGACTTTCGAACAGAGTGTTGAACGAGAGGAAAAAGGAGGGATCAGAATAGAGAGTGCATCACTGGGTACATAAACTACGAAACAAGAATGAGCACAACACATATATATTGCAAAGCAATGTGACATTATTCCTCTCCACTTTCAGGCAAAAATCATGTTCTTTTCACTACAAGGAAGTAGTATCGGAATAGAGGTATAAACATGAGCTCTAAACGAGATGAGGTATCTACGTATCACAAAGTGAGTATAACGAGAATTGAAAATGCTCAAAAGGTGAAAAGGTAACGACTGACGAATTGAACGGTAAGCTATTTATCATGAAATACAACAAGCGTACAGGTGAGTACTCATGAATGCATAAGTGAGGAGCATACCTCTATTCGCCATAATGCTACATAACAGTGGGTGAACAAAAACTAGTACATTGTATACGCAGGTGAATTTAAAGTTGGCATTACACACACAAACAAGACGACAATTATTAGAATAATTATAGGAATACCGTTATTTGACGCCACTTTGCAAAGAACCGAAGTTTAGTTTCCGGTTTTCATATAGTTCCTTCATATTCTTTCCCATTTTTTCTTCTCTTCTAAGGTCAGATTTGGTGAGATCATCGATGATGTGAGAATGGCTTCGATGCAAGTTTTTTTCGTGGCATTTTTCATGAACTTCCACCTTTTGCCGATATGAAAGCACTTTCACCAGGATTGTGTCGTGGTCGCCATCAGTCTTTCTACCATCGGCGATGAGCTCGCTCCACTTTAGTATCCATACCAAAGCTTTCTTTCATGATCTCCCCCACGATTTTGGTGGCATTCTTCGCGCTCGGTTTCCTTGGGCTCAGGGGACGCCGACGATTCGGAAGTTGTTCCTTCGCGAAAACCGCTCGGATTTGTTCACGGCTCCATGGCCTGGTGGCTGAGCTGATTTTTCATAGATGTTATTTCCTTTTGCCATGGTTTCCACTTTCTTTCTAGGTGGCTGTTCTTTCTTTCTATGTCCGTTGATTCTCCCACTCGTCAACTCCGAAAGCCCTCTCTACGTTTCGGATACTTTCCACGAGCGAGTCAACTGCGTTCTTATCATACGGTTCAAAACTGGTGGTTGCCGCTTTAAAATACTCGTTTATAGTCTTAGTAGTAAGGCTGGGCCTCGGTGTGTCAAAGCATTCGTCGTCGTCGTTACGGGCTGCTTCCCCGATAGGAATGGCGCCAGTAGCTGGTCCTGGCAAGCTATGCATCGATGGATAGTTCCAGCTCGTCTATTTCGCCTGTTTTCCCCGTCTCGACGGCTTTCTTCTCCCTCCTTGCTCATAGTGGATATAGCCAACAATAATCAAAGTTTTACGTGAAGTAAATATCCAAGAATCTAAGCGTAAGATCCCAGGTAAACGAGAATCTTAGCGGAGAGGATAGTTGACGCGTCTATATACAGCGGGACGCCATTTTAGGCCATCAAAATTTAAAGAGTGTGTGTGAATGGTTTCGAACCAATCGACTGTCTGTACATGCCAAGAAGTGTAATTACATAGTATTCAGTAAAAGGAAGAACATAATAGGCATAAATGAACATAGAATAAAACTAAATGATGCAAAAATTCCTCGGATTGAAAAAACAACATTCTTAGGTGTTTGTATTGCCATGGAAACCGCATATCCAAGAAGTAGAAAACAAAATTACAAAAAAATATTGGCATTATTTATCGACTCCACTTTTTATTTCCCAAGAATGTACTACGAAGTTTATACTGCTCCCTTATACTCCCTTATTTGACTTATTGTTCCCTTGTCTGGGACAGCACATACTCATCCAATACTAAGAAACTATTTGTATTGCCAAAAAGAATTGTACGCATTGTGTACGTCTGATGTACATTTCCGAAGTCACACTGACAATCTGTTCCATGATTTGAAACTTTTAAAATTCAAAGATATTGTCTCTTATCAACAATGTATTTTTATGTTTGAATGTATGCATAAGCTTCTCCCAGATCATTTCTGTCATATGCTTGAATTAAACTGTGACGTCCATAATTACCCAACCATATCAATGAAAGACGTCCGCATACCTACTCACAGAACTGTCTCTTTTCAACAAAACATTCGCTTCATTGGCCCAAAACTGTGGAATGATCTAGGCGACACTATTAAAATATGTCCCTCTGTGCTTGCTTAATATACGGTATATAGTCTATATATATGCAGTTATCTCAACTATTTTATTTTAGTAAACCAGACATGGGTTTTTAGTTTTGTTAAGTTGTTTTTGCCTTATGTACTAAATATAATATATAGATCATCTTTATTAATCATATGGCATAGCAGTTACAAATGACAAACATAAAGATGTATGATTCAACCCAGGACCATGACAGAAATTAAAATCACTTTAAATGCTGTCATTGGCAGGGTAAAAGAAAAGAATATAACATAAATAGGTACATATATATAGACAATTACGTTAGAATCATACAACCGGAAATAGAATTTACAAGAACAACAAGACGTTATATCAGACACATATACATAAGAACATTCATTACAAAGGAATGGAGTACATACGAAAATGGTATATAAGTGTTTATACAGAATTTACGTTTACACAAAATCATTAATCACTAATACAATAATCAATCCAATTTACACATTCGTCTAACAAAATTATGAAATTTCGTCGAAAACTTCTAAGTCAGTACATTGTTGTTTGTAGGCTTTGTATGTAGGTGGTAACGTGGTGTGTGTGTGTGTGTGGTGTGCGTGATGTGTGTGCTGTGTGTGTGTATGTGTGTGGTTGTATATATGTGTGAATGGGTGTTTATGGTGGCATGTCCGTATGTTCACAGATATATAATGCGCTTGTGTGTCGTGTGTGTGTGTGTGTGTGTGTGAGTGTGTGTGTGTGTGTGTGTGTGTGTTGTTTTGTGTCGTGCTGTGGTGTGTAGTTGGGGTGGCTTGCCAGTGATAAATTGAAGTGGTACGACAGAAAGTTTTTTTTAACAGTTTGGAGTTTGAAAAATACGAATACTTCTAGTATTGTCATACTCATGACGCCGAGTAGTTACACTGCGTGAGTGAGCCTGTTGGTTGTAAAACAATGAATAGACAAGAACGTAACGATATATTTGCCGCCCCTACCGACCGCTGCCCTTCTCGCGCTCGCTCCCCCTCCTCGCTCCCCCTCCCACAGAAGAATTGCGTGTAGTGAAGCAGAAATAATTCCACCACTGCGCAACTAGAGAGTTTTCGTTGAATAGTTTGAGAGTTTGAAGAACAAATACATCTTTAATTCATACAAATGAATGAAGCGAGTTTTACCTGCATGAGCAAGCCTATGTAGTACTGGTAGTACAAAAAAATAAGAACGTTGTGATATATTTGCCGGCCCCTACACCGCCTCCTCCCGCCTCCCCTCCTACTCATCCCCTTCCACCGAAGAATATCATGAGTGGACAGGAATTATTCCAGTGTAGCTATGCGTTTCTTTAAAATAATTTAAAGTTGAAATACAACCACATTTCACAATCATAGCGAATTTACATGCATGAATAAGTCTGTAGTAATAATACTAAAAAAGAACGTAATGATATTACCCCCCCCCCCGCTATATGTTATGTATATAACGTACTGATAGTTATTTCGTTGATAGTTATTTCGTTGTAATGTAGTCGGTAGTAATTGATGTTGTGATTACACAATGTTATTGTTGTTTTACATGTAATTTAGAGTTACACATGTAGTTGTTTTTAGTATATGTATGTAGTGTTATTGTTACGTAATGTCTGTAAAGGCGTTTCCCGACGCAGGCCTTGAGCTTTTAGGGAAATACGCCTACTTCCATTTCATTATTTATATTTGAGCAGTTCCACGCGAAAGTGGACAAACCAAAAAATTCATAAAATGGCTTTATCTCAAATCATTTTACATTTCAGTGGTTTGCATGCCTATGAATTATGAAGAAATGATGGGGGTCATCATTTCTGCCCCAAATTTTGGTTCTTGAATGCCATCTTCTAGGAGAATCAGCAACAGTACGCAAAATGCTATATGTGGGACTACATATGAAAAAATTCTCAGTTTTATGCAAAAAACAGCAAAATTACAATTTTTTTCAGCAGTTTTTTCCCTGAAATAGTGTTAAGCATCTTAAAATACAATGATAACTGTGTTGCTTTTCCAACAAAAGTGTATTAACTTGACGATATTTTCAGAATAATCGTCATTCTGTTACCGTCATTCCGTTACCAAACGTTAATCCACTAATTGAGCTGTAATTATATGGTCAAATTAGAAAATGCTTAGTTTCATGAATCAAATTATATGTAAGACTTCAATCTTCAAATTTAGCACCTTTAAAACACAGTTGAATCATATAAATCACAGAGTTTTGGAAAAAACATCTATCTTGTGAAAAAACATGTCTCTTTTAGCGTCATTCCGTTACCAACCTCATTATTATGCAAGATTCATTAACGGAAATGATTTTGTTGAAAAAAAATGAGAGAAGTTGTGTAAACCAGTAATATGCATAGAACTGGGTCGCATATTTGACATTGTAATAATGGCTTTTTGTTTTACACTGGTAAGAAAGTTAAAAAAATGAGTCTGACTGTCATTCCGTTACCATGGAACTGCCCAATTATATTATATTAATCTGTTCATGTTTATGACTTGCAGGAAGGAAATAAATGTTATTTTGAATCTTGAATTTCTTGTAAAAGAGAACCAGTTTTTACGTATTTGTGTACATGCAAAAACATTTATACAGCTGGCTAAATTTCACTTTCAATTAATTTCTACTTTATATTATCCAATAAGAATGATTTTTTTGTTGTGTGGATAGCAGAGGCGTCGATACGTTTCAGGAATACAAAGCATTGGAGGGGCCGAGTATTGTTCACGCACAATGCTTTGCCCCTCCAATGCTTTGTATTCCTGAAACGTGCCGACGCCTCTGGTGGATAGTACAGGTTGAAAGATTGTTATTCTTAACCCTAAAAAGCCCAAGCCTTTTTTGGCTCTCCGTGGCCCAAGGGGGGGGGGGCACATTGTGCCCCCTTCTCTAAAATCTTTATTTTTTGACCAATCACTCTCAAATTTTGGCACATATGCAAAGCAACTCAAACTCTACAAAACGCAACCATCAACATTTCTCAAGGTCACCACACGGGGGCGCTATTCACCATAATATAATGAAATACATAGAAAATATGGATTTTGTTGAATATTTCGAAGTTTTCGTCTTTAATATCCCTTGTATACACTCACAAGTGATGAATTTGTCTCTAAATATACAAGATCACATATTTTAAGATAAAAAATAAGTACGGTATTTTGAGTAAACTTTGACTGTTTGGGGCTCATATTTTGTGTTGCAATACATATAGTGGGAATATGCACAAATTACTATGCACTGTTGGTTGCACTAAAGAGTTAAAATAACCTGAATAAATGCATTTTTTTATCATTCTGGTAAACTTTTTTGATGGAATTGCACTTTCATACATCAAATCTTGTAATCTTATAATTTAAAATTGAAAATAAAGTAAAAAAGAGCAAGAAAAGTGAATTTTCAATATTGTTTATTGTATTTATTGTTTTGGCGCCATTTTACCCTTCAAGAATAAATAAACACCAAAGAAATGTATTGAATATGTTTTGAAATAGATGAAACATACGTTTCATGTCATATTTGAGTCAATAGATACGAAAAACAAGTGACAGTAACTCTTCTATGTAGCAAAAATAGAAGAAAATAACAAAAATGATACATATGACCTTCAAAATGTGGTTGCCATGGCAACACAATTTCACGGATAACCCTAAAATATACACTTAAATGTTCGCTATAAAATTTTAGGAAAAGTCACCAAGTTTGATCAAATTTCGACAAAAATTGTGGACGTGGCAAAAAAAAAAATTGGTAGGGGGGCACAATGTGCCCCCCCCGGCCCCTTGTGGTTTTTTAGGTTTTAAGGCCTTGTTCCTCTATAATTCCGGCAAAAAACAATACGCGCTCTCTTTGTTCCTCTATGATTTAACATATATGCAAGGCAGTTTACGGTATCAATTTGAGATATTTCAAACCAAGTGATATTCGAGTGCAAAACTTATTTGTATTACTGGAAAAACCTTTGGAGATTGGTGGAATAGACTTCGAGTTTTACAAGATTTCACCGGCATATTTTCAAGAAATGGGCAATTTCTAAAAAACTTCTAGAATCTTGCTAGATGATTTATTAAGGGAAATGGTTTCATAAATAACAAAATATGACGTACCGCCTTTAACCGTTTTAGATTTTTGAATATTTGAAGAAACATGTTTTATTCCATTTGCCGCCAAACCTTACAGAAAATATTACGATAAAAGATAGTACTAGATTTTTCTGTATAATGTTTAATGATCAGTAATCAAGTTTTGAAGAGCCTGGATACAAAAATATTTTTAATTTTAAGAAAAAAAATATAGTATGGCGTAGTCCTATTATCAATACTCGAAAAGTGGTCGAACGTTTACTTATATATTACAAGAATTAATCTTTATTATACATTAAAACATGCACCTGGAACTGTTTAATGGATTTTATAGCAAGGTTTAAATAGGCTTATAAAATTGTGAAAATAATATCAAGCGTATACACATATGTAGATATATTCACAATCATAATGTTTTCAGTATTCTACCCGTCTTAATACCCGTTGGTCAGATAAAAGCTACGAGTCAGTTAATTGATAAAACAACGCAATCAAAATAGTTGGCTTGGCTGGTAATATAACGTCAAGGAAGAATAGTAGAAAAACAAAGTTGACGTCTTTATTGATGCTATGGGATATGGTACCGGTCTGACGTCATCATGTGATGGATTCCTTGCAATACGAATACTTGGTGGAGTGACATGGTCGAACAGGGGCAAATGTGGATGTCGTTATCGACGTTATTGGTTGATGAAATCGGTAACGGGACCAGTGTGAAGGGTAGTCAGAATCTTGGAGGATAGATTCATTACCATATGATCAGTCTGCATTACAATGAGAGAAAATAAATGATAATTAGAACATTGAAGTTGTTGTGAAGAAAATCGACTCCTATTGAAAAGGCATTTATAAACGATGCCCTGGTTTTCTAAATTCAAATAATTATTTTAGGCATAATAATAAAGGGTTTTCAAAAGTTGCGTTGCGCTGTGAGATTAATGATTTGATAGGCTTTGAGTGCTACGCTATAAAATCCTTAAAGCCCAAGTTTAGTTTTGGGGATTTCTTTAATTTGAAAGCTTTATGCCCAAAGGTCATATCACACCAATAACAGATTCTGAACATTTTTCGGTTTTTTTTAAATCAATTAATGAAAAATATCGGGGGGGGGACCCCCGAGATTACGGGCACCCCCAAGATTTTCGACTATATTTTACATTATAGCATCTAAAGGGTTAATAAGGTGTTAAGGTTATCCAAGTAATACCTCATCAGAAAGAGCAGAGTCTGCTCCTTCCAATGATGTATAACGCGGATAAACTTAATACTTTAAGTGCGATTTAAGGTTTAAATATTATAAATCAAACCAATGAGGTTTTCAGTCAGAAAAATGAAATTTTGGACCAATGGCGTTAAAACACCAATGACTTATAGTTCACACTTATCCTAGGTTTCTTTTAAATCTGATCAGCCGTCCATAAGTTATCATGGTACTGAGTCCAAATCAAACATGTATTAGGCTCTGTGATCTTCGACCTTTGATCTTTGAAATTATAATAAATTCATGCGTACAATGTAGTTCATACATCAGTTAAGTTTCTTCAAAATGCGATCATGGTTCTTGAGTGATTGCGGTGACATGACCAAATTATAAATGTTTTGGGCCGTGTGACCCTTGACCTTTGGCCTTTGACTCTCAAACCTATTTGCGGTAGTTCATTGGTGCGTTAGGTTACAATGAAATCTGATCAGCCGTTTTTAAGTTATCGTGTTAATGAGCCCAAATCAGACATGCTTTAGGCCCTGTGACCTTTGAACGTTCAACTCCCAAATCTAATCAGTTCGCTGTTGCATCATAGTTCATACTTGATCCTAGTTACACTACAATCCGTTCAGCCGTTTTCAAGTAATCGCGTTAAAAATAACTGCTAACCGATGAGACTTTTAGGCCCTGTGACCTTTCAACTCAGAAATTTTATCAGTTCATTGTTGCATCATAGTACTAGGTGTTAAAAATAATATTTGTCAATTTTAGAAATTAATAACACAAAAACTGTACAACAGATAATACTGGCATTGAGTATAGTTACAGCATAATAGTGAACATTTTTTGTTTTAGGTGGTTTGAAGACGATATCAATAATCAATTTTATGTAATTCATGCTTTTAAAAAAAAGTTAGGGTTCAGATTTTGCTCAATATCCAACCCCTGTACAAAATTGAAACTGTACAGAAATCAAATGGTGTGTGTGAGAGTGTGTGTCTAGTCCCCACACAATAGCATTAGACAAAGGCTGTGGATAGTGAATAAAGTCTAGCAGTCGCCAGGCTACTTACTTATGAATATTAATAAAGCACCTGGCTGTAGTGAGAGATTGGCATACCAAGGTTTCTACCGTGCGCTATTCACTGCCATTGTCTGTTGCTATTGTGTGGGGACTAAACACACACTCTCACACACACCATTTGATTTCTGTACAGTTTCAATTTTGTACAAGAGGTTGGATATTAAGCAAAATCTGAACCCTAACTTTTTAAATAAACATGAATTACATAAAACTGATTATTTATATCATATTCAAACCACCTCAAACAAAAATGGTCACTACTCTGCTGTAACTATACTCAATGCCAGTATAGTCTGTTGTACAGTTTTTGTGTAATTAATTTCCAAAATTGACAAATATTATTTTTAACACCTAGTATATACTTGGTACTACTTACAATGAAATCCCAATCGCCGTTTTCAAGTTATCGAACCGCACGTACGCAAGAACGGACAGACAAACTTATGGATGGACAGACAACTCCAATACATGATGCGTCCGACACCTTCGGTTTTTAGGCATAAGAATAGCATTCCAACAGAAGTTATGGGTAGAAAATAACCTTTTAGAACAAAGTTCATTGATCTTCTACCTTGCAATTTGTCCCGCATGGCTTAGTCTAGTTCCAGACGTACGAACCTATCCTATCTATAGGTTTTCCCGGCCATTTTCGTCATCTTTTTGTGAAATTTCGTCGAATCTCAATTAAGTTTCGTCTCGCGAAGAGCGGAGCGTGTAAATGCTACTTTCAGTTTAGTCATTTGCCTTTTAGATTAGTCATTTGGCAGCAGGTTTCAAATAATTTTCAATCAGAATGGTCAATTGTCATTATAATTCATCCAGGCTATTGATCTTTCAACAGATGTTAAAAATAAATTCATCTTTGTTCAAGAATCTTCATACAATTTCATCCCAATTGGTCCTATACGTAGTAATATTCTGTCGTTGCGTTTAGCTGAGTTATAATGCTGTTTCGTGTCTAAGCGGCGAATATTTGTGACTGTTTGTGGGTCTGGATAGAAGTTTATGATTATTCACGTACACTGTAAAAAGTGTAAAGTGATAGCAAAGATGTGCTAATAGAAAATGTATGTATATTATTGACACTTAGTGTTTAAAAATTTGACACCAAAATTTATTGATTTGACACACAAGCCTTTGAACAGGTTTACTAGATGATAACAAGAATATTTTAGAGAAGTGTTTCATTAAACACTGTTTTTACAGTGTAGGTGTGTGTGAGTTTTTTTCTCATCATAGGATGACAATTAGAAAAGAGGAGTGATGATAACATTCATATTTACCCCAGAAAGTAATATTTATTTTCTTCCTCAAAAAACAGACGAAACTTTATGAAATTCTGACGAAACTGGTCGCAAAAAGACGAAATCATTTTTGCGCTCAGTGACTGTGACGGACGAATGAAAATTGTAATTGACGAGACTGCCCGAAAACAGTGTTAAACAGATCGGAAATATTGTTAAACTGTTTGACAAAAGACGAAGTTGAAATTAGCATTTGCATCGCCATGGCATCACGAGACGAATCTGAATTGAAAATTTCTATTTTTGGATGAAAACAGTTTGAAAATGGCAGGGAAAACCTATACTAGAAAAATTACTATCATCAATTAACTGCTTTGAACTGAGATTATAGCGAGGTCCCGTTCTTAAAGCAGACCATAGGGAAAGTGAGTGTACTCTGAAGGTAGATAAAGTCAGAGAATGAGTTTACTAGTACTCTGGGGGTAGAAAAAGTCGAATGGTATGGAACCGGGGCCACACGTGAGGCTATACTTTATTA
>JZLH01S0089850.1:38956-55376 GCA_001188425.1 Eucidaris tribuloides | reverse complement strand
TAAATTGGATATAGAAAGGTGTCAGAAATGTCACCTTAAAAAAAATGAAATGTCATAAAATAGTTAAGCGAGAATTCAATTAAACGCTTACAAATTCATTTAATACAGGTCTATTATGCCCGTGGTGTTTTACACTTCAAGATACTTACAAAAGAACGATTACTAGTAGTGTCCCATTGACAATGGATCCAACGTGTACGTAGACAGGCAACTAGAAGATACGATGTACGATGGAACTGGTGTTGATATAGCCATAGGAGATGACGTCATTACCTAGTATCCAACAGATGTATCCTCAGATGGCAGTTGGTGATTACTGATAATGTGGAATGTAGCCTTCAAACTTACTCCTATCATCCTGTATTCAGCATATAGGCAGTACAATGAATGAAGCTTGTTAGTCTTGTTAGGACAAAAGTCACTCTTTTTATACGAGTCTCGCACTTTTGCAAATAATCATGTTCCCCCCTCCCCCCCCCGAAAAAAGTAGAAAGAAAAAAAAATCTATTAGTCATTACATCAATCAAATATTATTCAAAATGGTATATGTCACATGGTGTGACGCTAATGTACCAGATAATTGCAATGTAGCCACACACGAATACAAAAAAAAAATAAACAGAATTTCTGGTTATCAAAATATTTGATGAGGGATAATCAATGTCAAGAAAAAAAGAGTTGAAAAATAAAACTATACATGCTTTATAATAGTTTCACATTAAATGTAATAGTCATCGGGTAATTTTGTATAAAAACTGTATTTACACATGCTTATTTGATGAGTGTGATAATTTACACTGAACACAGTGATTATGTTGGATCTGAAAACTGGTACTCAATAATCAGGGTTGACATCTTTTTGGTTGGTAAAACACAGTGATTTCTTTTTAAAGTTACTTTGATTATTGATTTTAATCCATGATTCTACAATTTATTCTATTGATGTTGTTAGTTCCTTTGACAGTATTTACTTTGATATATTTGTTTCTAATGTAACTGCTTAAATATTATACAAATAATGAATGTTTATGAGTTCAATGGTACGAATATTTTCATGAGTTGAAAGATTGAATGGACCGTTTAACCTTTCAATGAATGAAAATATTTGTACTATTGAACGAATGATAAAACATTCATTATTTGTTTTATACATTATAAAGTAGATCTTTGTCATTTGATTGGAGGATTGTAAAGTATGAGAAAATATAGCTATAATGTAGGCCTACATTCTGATACTCTTTCTGGCTTATTCATAAATTCAGCATGTTCAGTGTACGTGTGAATAGTCAATGTTTCCTCATTTTAGTCTAAATTTCACCAAATATTTAAATCCTTATTAAAGCAGTGAGTTATGTTCACCGGTTTTGTTTAAACTTCAAACTTAAAACTCACGTACATCACACAGTTATATGGGACAGCGCGTGTACAATAAGTGTAGCGCACTGCGAACCGTGGAATGGGACGAAACTAGAACCAACATGCACGTAAAAATATAACCAACATGCACGCAAAAATAGAACCAAATTTCACGCTGCGTTGAATGGAGTATTTGTTCACTATCACGTGACCAACAATCCTCCAATCATATGACAAGGATCTACTTGGATGTTGTATAAATCTACATACTTAACTTTATGTTTTTTCCCTATACGCTAAAATAAATGGTATAGTTACGATAACAAGAGATATTGTCCTGGTTAAAGTTTTAAGCAGCAGGCCCCATGGGGTACTGAAATTTTCTCGAGCACACACACACACACACACACACACACACACACACACACACACACACACACACACACACACACACACACACACACACACACACACACACACACACACACACACACACACACACACACACACACACACACACACACACACACACACACACACACACACACACACACACACACACACACACACACACACACACACACACACACACACACACACACACACACATACACGCACATACACACAGAGACGGGTACACACAGATACATGAAGCACAATCCCTGCATAAACACACGTGTTAGGACATGGCAGAGAAATAACTTTGTTGTTAATTCGTTATCAACACCCAAGAAGTTCGCAAACAAAGGGCCTCGCTTGGGTGTCGATTATTGGACATTTACCGGTAACTTGCCGCTACCGATGGACGAACAAAACGATCGCATTTTCCAAACGTACGCGTTGCGCACGGGTTGTACGTTTAGCATCCGTCGAAAAGTTTTGTGCATGCTCAAAAATGTTCCACGTACGGAACGAATAACAACGTACGTGTACGCATTAAAACGAATAAAAACGAAAAACTTTGTCAAAACAAAGAGAATTTAGAGTGAATTTCAAGTGAACTTGCGTGATTTTCACTCATTTTGGAGTGACCTCAGGGATCACTCGGAATCCCCGTTCGTGGCTTATTTTTGCGAGGTATCTTTGTTGGAAGTGATGTGCGGTTATGACTGAATTGATAAGTAGATTTCGCACTTTAATATATGTGACGAGGATGCTACAGATATGGCACAATAATTTATTGTATCCAGTCAACATGAGCTTCCTTGCATCATTTGTTTTGACCGGCTGTGTAAATATACAAGATTCAGGTACAACTTTGGTTGCACATGTTAGCTACTTAGTTGCACACGCGTGCTTTCCCATAGCAGACGTGAACAGTTGTACTCTGCACACGTGTGCAAACTGATTGCTCTGTTCAGCATACGTCCGAGACTAATGCGCACGTTTATCCACGCGACTTACGTCCAGGGTGGCCCTTCATAGTTAACATTGACTTACGTGTAAGACGGTAACCCAAATTCCTCTGTCACCACCCCATCCGATCCCGTGATCCATCCCCATCAAATACTTGTCGAGGACTCCTCGCCGACGACTGCCACAGAACTCCAACCTATAGGTAGATGGAACCCAAGACGGTATACAGGGGATTAGACGACGGGACTTATTTTGATCAACACAAATACACTGTAAGATCTTGAAAAAAAAACTGAATAAAAACAGAGAAAACGACATGAACTTTATTAAGTTATATCTTAGTCTTGAATTTCTATGTTAGAATGACAAAAAAGACACAGCTTTTGTTTTTTTCCTGCATGTTTATTTGAATGATTCTGTATCAGCTTTGTTTGCCAATTTAGACAGACGTTGCAGCGCGTTGTGTTTAATACACTGTACATGCTATATGAATAAAAAATAAATGAACTGAAAACATTTTTTTGTTTGTATCCAATGTCAAGTAATTTGACATCACTAGGAAGCTTGTCTACACAACATATTTTGAAACATCCCTTCGTTAAAATCGTACAGTCGTTCGGGGAAAGGTACGTGACTTATAGCGATATGCGTCGATTGTGAAAACAAGAAATAAATAAAAGAAATCTTTAACAATATCTATTTAATAATTTGTTTTTTCTCAAATTTCACATCATTTGAAAGCTAAAATTTCGTACAAGTTGTCTTAAGACTATTTTTCGATACTTCGCTTCAAAACAAATTTACAAACGTTTGTAAAATTGAGCTAGGTCCATTTCAAGACAGCGAGCTACACGCGACAAGCGACGGTTGTGAAGCCGTAAAAAAAAATCTTCAAAATATATGTATAATTTATTGATATCTATCGAAAATGCTAACAGTAAAAGAGTAATCTGACTTTCGTACACACTAAAAAATAAAGGTGCGTACAAGTGCAACTTCGCGGAAATAGGTGCAGAGCAATTTCTGCCGCGGTATTCGAGCAAATCTGCACCTTTCACGGCTGACCGTTTGCCCCACTCCATTATGTTTGCAAGTTTGCACCTTTTAGGTGCACATTTTGCCTCTAATAGACCGCTTTCATAATGTATTCAAATTTATGGATGTTTTCTCTTCCGAAGCCTGGTGATGAGCTATTTCTTTCGTCGTATTCTGTGAATACAATTTCAATACTGAAAATGCAACTTGCATAAATTACACTGTTTTCAATGTCGGGCAAGCTCAGACTAGCTTTCAGGTTGTCAAGAACAACCTTTGTTTAAAAGCTATGCATGGAATTTGAATATATTATAAAAACGGCCTATTGGTCCAAGTTTGCACCTTGATAGGATGAAAATAATGCACCTGCGGCTTCAACACAATATAATTATGTGAAAACAACACCTTCACGGCCAGCGTGTTGGCAAAGTGGATAGAGCGTCCGCCTCACGTGCGGAAAGTCGCAGGTTAGAGCCCCGGCAGGGTCATATATGTATGAGTTTATAAATATTTGTAAATGTTGATCAATTGCATTATAATGTAAATAATATAAATGGCACTCGAATGAATGTAACTTACGGTTCACAAACACAAAGAAAACAAAACCAAAAAGAATACTTAAAAAAATCTATTGTGCAATCCTGCACCTTTTAGGTGCAACTTTACACCTTTTAGATGCAACTTTGCACCTTTCAGAAAGGTGCAAAGTTGCACATTTAGAGGTGCTCCCAGTGTGATATTGGTCTGCACCTTTAAAGGTGCAAAGTTGAACGTAAGTTTCTTAGTGTGATAAGTCAATAATGTTTCGGTACTACTAACAACCAATTTTGTCAGTAAGAAATGATTAAATGTACGCTCGCTGCAGTCCAGATAACAAAAATTCACAGCGTATTAAAACACAAACATAAGGTAAGTTAAAATTTTGTCATCTTGTGTGCAAATGTAAAAATAAATAATATCTTACATTTGAAATTAAAATATTCCGAGTATCATGTAGGAATAGATTTTCTTGTTAGCCGACATGTATTCCTTGCAGTGGTATTCAATTATCTTATTACTTACGCTATCTCGCTTGCCGTGGAAATGGATTGACACACCTCAACGAGGCGTATCAATCTTGACTCCCCGACGGGCACCCACTCTTAATGCGAGCCTCCGCAGTCTCGTGAGACCTCCCTCCAACCCATCGTCAAGCCCTGACAAGGTCTCGGGTGATACGTGGCCGACCTTCAATCCCTCGAGGGGACAGAGGGACAGGATTGCCCACATACGTCTGGCCCGTGCGGCCGATAGGTTGTTGGTCGACCGAATATCGACATGGGTGATCTGCGTAATGGCGAGAAAAGGGAAACAGTAAAAACGACATGTTAATGAACATGAAATAATTCGTGTTTCAAGTGGAATTTCAATAAAATAACAATGTTGTAAATCATATCAACAAAGTGGATCAACACATGTTTTAAGATTAATCCTGTATCACTCTACATTGAAATTTCTTTCTTTGGTAATCCCCGTTTTCCAGCAATTGTACATTTTAACAACAATAATCACTTATGCTGTGATCTTGCAAATGCATTAATAATAATGCAAATTTTGGAGTATATTTTAATACATTATTTTAGAAAAGAAAATGTTTGCAACCACATGACAATTAATCGTTTCAGTAATCTAGAATTTATACAAACTGTCGATTAAAGCCACAGGCTAACATTTACCACAGTTTAAAAACAAAAATTGAGTTATAATAATAATCTTTTATGTTCTAAGTCTCTTTGATAAGGTCTCAAAACGAAGCCTTGAAAAAAAATTGTATTTCAAAATGATTATTTGGTGCTTTAAAAAAGTGAAAATCGTAAGTTTACCGGATTCACCTGCCCATTTCCTCCCATGGACATACTGTGTGTAGATATAGGCTATTTTGTACTCGGGCCGAGTACTAATTGTTTATTCATTAATATCTTGCCTTTGACAGCATAAATTTCCAAATTTGTTATATTCTAGGGTGTTTATTTGTCCATTCAAGCACTTCTATGTAGCTCAAATAGCAAAGTTTGACAATTTTTTTTAATTTGAAGCTCCACAATGTTAGCCTGTGTCTTTAAACAGTTTGAAATTCCATCTGTCAGTTTTTAGGTAGTTCAACAGATCGATATTCCTGTACTTACACATTGCTTCTGGTTCTACAGTAAAGAAATAGTAAAATGTTTACACTTTAAGTGCCATAAAGATAATATTTTGTTAGTTTGGGTAAGTTCCACGGCTTCAATTTCAAAGCTGTCATTGACAAGACTCAATGCCAGTAGGATCTTTCTGTGAAGATAAATAAAACATGCCGAATCTCTCTAATCTGAAATTTATCAGATCAGTTGCCCTTCCCTATAATCTGCTCATGAATTACGTTTGGAGAAACTGCACAACAGGTTTACGCGTAAGTACTGGGCTTCTTAGAATGATTTTTATGTATGTTTCCCCAAGTGAAAACTTCCATTCATCTTCGTAAACTAACTTTGGCACGAACCGTTTAACACGTGAAACATGCTCGAAAAAAGGCACCATTTCCATTCTAGCGAACAGCCCCACAGACTTTTGTGATTTTTTGTTGGAACGGTTTTTCATTTTGTTTTCTTGATTGTGGTGAGCAACTACATCTCTTTATAATAATTCTCTCTGAAAGCAAGCCGAGAATTTAATCTTTTTTATGGTATGGATAACATATTGAAAGGAAAACAAAAAGTTCTTTCAATTTTGTCAAATTAAAATCCATGTCAGATCAAAATTCCTGTACAAAATTGGCAATTTTGCGCACGAAATAGCGCGTGCACTGCATATCCTTGCTCCTCGACGGCGTATTATTCCATTACTGCTCATGCTTTGCACGGTGTTAATAAGATTAATATATAAGCTTTCTGTTGATGGAACATTCATTTGGATTGGTTGAAAAAAGGCCTGTCACTATTGACATCTTTTAAAGGGACGCGCCGCTCGTAATCCATGTACGTTTATTTACCTTACGCTTGCCCCTGTTGCAAGGCAGTGCGTAACACTGAACTCTATGCTACGTAGTGTAGAGCTCAGTGGTGCGTAACAACAATCGTGGAGCTGCGAACAGAATTGCCGATGAGGGTCAGTTGGGCTTAGTTCGCCTTTCTTCGTGTGAATACGTGCTGCATAGGGAATTGCACACAATTCGTACGCGCTCGTTTTCCGAAAGTATACGGGCATTCCCGAATATTACCCGAGTCGGGCCAGGTCCAAACGCCCACGACTTGCGACTTTACGGTCCCTTTAAGAGACTCTTTCCTGTGGGTGAATAGTTTTGCGTGCAGTGTCTATAGTGTCTCCTCAAATGTCTCCGCAAGATGTGAAACAAGTTATAAACAAGGTCACTATTTTGCCGTTGTTTGGAATACCATACTAGTGAAATACAGATTCCGGTACAATTTACGCACAATCAAATTATAGACTTGTTAAAATATATTTTCTTCAATTGGTTTTTATCATGGCATTAAGTAAAACCATGAGAAAAGCCCATTAATGTCTTTGTTTTCACAGAATGTACGGCACTGGACGGACAATACCATTCCACCACGGGGTACGGTCTTACACTCCTTAACGAGGATAGTCCCCTTTAACAGGAATGATTTGTAACACCATTTAACGAGGATAGGTACCTAACAGGGTCATTCTAATGCTCATGAGGACTATTTTTTAAAAACTGCCATTAGAGCTACACTTAAAAGATTGCTTTACGGCCAAACTGATTTGTAAACATAACATAACGCGGGCTTTAAACAGCTTTTCAGGTATTCAGATAACCGATCAGTTTATTGTCAGAAATATTGAACCATAGCGCAGATGAGTCATGTGAAAAAGATACCCCTTCGGAGATTTAAACATGCTTAGCACGTATCCGCGTTACATTGTCTTGAAAAAAAGACCCCATATTTTGCATTTTCGTGCATGCGCAGGACAAACAGTGGCACATTGAGTGCCCCCTTCCCTCCGTCTTTGCCAGGACCAGACTGGGACATCTAGCTTAGTAAAAACCACTGTCAAGGCAGACTCCAACCATGAGTGCCATCACTTTAGGCTCCCGGCCTCCTCCCAAGTTTTGACGTCTTTATTTTGTTGATGTTGATGGGGTGTGTCAATGTGTGACTACATCTAACTTAGATCTTTCAGGACAGGTTTTTATAGGCTATAGATTATCGATGATGGGTGATGACACATTTTCTTGATTGGCGGAGGGGGGGGGGGCTAAGTGATGATCACTGTTAAAAGTCCGCTCCCTCCCGCATACAAGTCATTTTGACGGCATCACGGGTTAAGCTTTAGTCACATATACAAAAATTGGCCTGCTCGGCGACCGGACGACGAGTTTTTAGCCAATTTCGCCAGTTCACCTACTTGCTGCCGTCCAGGGTATCGGTCGGTCACCGCTGAAGTTTTAGCGCGCTGTTGAAATTCTGGTGGCGCCTGCTTGATTTCGGTAGGTCATCAGTCGGTCACTGCCCAGAGGCTGCGCGGAGTAGCTCCCGGATTTTGCCCAGTTTTGACCTGAAATCGAACGGTGACCGACAGGAAATCGACAGCGCGCCGCCCGCTCAACTTCTCCAAGAATCGCTGGGCGATGCCTCAATTCCAGCGGCGCGACGAGCGTCTATAAATCGGGCGGTCGCCGCCTTATATGTGACCGTAGCATAAGGCTGATAACATGCGCATCAACGTCGTTATCAACCAAACCCGGGCTCCCATTTTGATAATACATTCCCCCAACACGTGTCAGACCAGCGCGTACAGCTAACTGTTTTTTTTTCTTGCTGACCTTCATCTACGCAGATGCAGTTTTTGACATATCTATGTAAGTATACTTGTTGAACTAAACATTAGGAATCAGAGAATTTGGGTTGGTAATTGTATGCACATGCAGAAAAATGATGCAGTGAGTTTGGATAATTCTTGTGTTGTATGTTGTTACTGTTTTAAAAATTAATAGTAGAAGTAGTAGTAGTAGTAGCAGCAGTAGTAGTAGTAATAGTATTATAACCGTGACTGTTGTTGTTTCTCTATGTTATCAACATCAAAGAATAAATACCTTTTCCTTCACGAGCTAGACCAGGAAGTTTCTCCAGTCCCATCACTGTGCTGGCTGAGGCCACAGCGAGTTCCAACTTTCCTTCCCGGAAACTTGCCTGAAGTGTTTGCATCATGTCTTCACCACACTCCGCCACCTCACTTAAACAGCTAATCTACATTTCTGTTTGACTGAATTCCAGCGTAGCCGTTGATGTGACATAAGAATGCTCGGCAGATGCGTGTGTCATTGGATTCTCCGAATACAAACTTTAAGATATTCTCGAATTCCAGGGTTTTGACGTCGCTGTCTAGCTGCCGAAGTATTGTTTGGAGTTGGTCTGGTAGTAAGGTGGACAGGTACTTGCTGGCGCAGTACTCCTGCGCCAGCTTGTGAAAGACTCTATGTCTAATCTTGATGTCCTCCCCTGCTCGTCGAAGTGACGCAGTATAACAATTTGCTCAGAAATAAGTCCGAGCTTAAGACCCGCAGCTAAGTGGTCTGGAATACTCTGAAATTCTTGCCCATTAAATACAATCTTTCTCTTATCAGACAACAACCCATTGAACGCAACTTTCCCCAAACGCGGAAGAAGGGTGTCAAGATCAGGTAAGTTGTCCACGAAATTCTTCTTTGAATGTTCGAGCATGAAACGAATAACTCCCCCAAATAAGGAAGACAAGGTAGTCACGTTGGTAAGAAGACCTCCTTCCCACAGACAACAAATTATTGTACAGAACAGTGGTACAATGATTAAGCCATGGATTAGATCATTGCATTGTAAGTATGTAAGCAAATCATCTCCCTCTCCCTGATCAGCCGTGAAATATCGTTGTATGTACTTCTTGGAATCCTCTTTGGTGAAAGCTTCTATCTCCATAAATGCGTAGCAGCGGTGGAGAGTTTCTGAATCGTCAAACGTTTGTGTCAGGAAAGGGCGAGAGGTCACAAGAACCCGACAATTTTTGTATTGAAGGTTATGTAAGATGCGAATGACATTACTTGTGACCTCCTTGGAAGTAATGCTCCCTTCGTACTCATCCAATCCATCATTCCATTCCATCAAACATGATAACTGTGACCCTTGGTGGGATGTCGATGTAAACTGCTCTGTTCGCACTCGGAGTAGCTTCATTTCACATGCATGGAAGCAAACTGTGATTTTAATTGGCTTCACCAGACATTCATTTACCGCATTGCCTGCATTCAGGGTACAACAGAGAGGAAACGTCTGTATCGGTGAATAGTTTTTCCTTTTCCCCCTTGAATTTAGACAAACGGAGTAGGCACTCTCAATGATGTAGATAGTTTCTCCTTTTGCCCAGTCTTATCACATTTTAAAATACAGCTGTATTTGCATGGCCGGCTGAGCAAAATTACAATTCGATGCGCAACGCTGCACCCTTATTTTAAGTGATGGAATATGTCGCAATGGGAGTTTTCTGCAGTCGGATTTCTGACATGCCGGCCGCATATTCTCACGACACAGCGACATCTCCCTGTCGCATATTGACACAGATTAAGGTCATGCATATTTGCGAAGTCTTTTATCGCCAAGCGAGTGTATACAACACACTCCTTCTCATAGTCACTCAGGGAGCTGTTTGCCAGCATTTGTCAATTCGGTAAAGTGTATCTGTTAAGTTCAAGCAATGGTAAAATGATTTAATAGAGTGCCCAACATATAGAAGTGTGATGTATAATAATAATACTAATATATTGAAATAGTTAATAGTAATATACAAACGTTAATGATACTTTTTAATCACTATTACCATTTATTATAATAAAAAAACTCCACTAGATAATACAACACGTCCGGTACTTATCAACTAATGTGCACAATTTCTGTTACTTCTAATATTTCTTGTTGCCCGTCGCCCTCTAAGTTTACCGCAGCGGCCTCTCCTGTTTCTTTGTATACGCTTATCGATTCGCGAAGTACAAATATTCCACGATGCAATCATTATGGAGAATTGAAGAATGTTTTCCACTAATTTTATGTACTTGCGAGATTCAGATTTTTTACTATAAATTAAATGAAAGGCGAAACCCACACTAGATCTTTATTTAATCATAGGCCATTTATTACGAAATGTTTCAACGATATGAAATGTTTTCCCAGGTAGATTAGATATATTAGATATTTGCTCCAACAGTGAAGATATACAATTTAAAGTAATAGACGCGACTTTCGAAATATTCATTTATCTTTTTACGGTTTAATCATACTCTCTGGCGAGTTCATTTTGTAATTCCAAAAATTAATGAATCATAGCATGCCTTTATTTCGAGGAGCTAGTTAACATTATGGAGTATTCTCTTTCGTGATCTGCAATAAGTACAATTTTCTAGGGGATGCTGTCCATAACAGCTTACTTCCTGAATCCCATAACTCAATAAAAACTCTCAGTACATGGTACAATGTTCATTATTGCATAAACAAGGTCGTGAACAGTCAAGTTGTCTATAATAATAAAACTGTCTGCGTCAATAAAAATCCTGGAAAATTTCCTCATTGAATTTTAAAACAAAATTGTTTAAGACATTCTGGATCGAATTAAAAGGCCAAAACATATCCAGATATGAATTCGTAAGGAAAGACCTATAGATATTGATTCAGAGTAATGTACACGTTAACAACTACACAGGCGTGACAGATAGTTAATAGAAAAAAAAATCTAACATTTTACTAACCATGCAACCTTGTTTCTGGGTATCCATCAAAAACATATTTTCCGTCAAAACAAAAATCGACAATTGTAGTTTTATTCTCATTAATGAAATATGTATTTGTAACACTGATTACGGAAATCTGGATGTTAGCAAGGATGAAATTAAGCTGCTGTTATTTTTATTTTTTTTAAAATATATATTTATTTTTTTCGAATAAACTGTAATTTGAGTAATTTAAAAGTTTTTTTAATTGGCATCTCTCACACTTTCCATAGCGGTAAAACATTTTCATTACGGACTAATTCAGCTTACTTGACATGTTGTATCGATCGAGCGAATATCTGAATGCTGAATGAATAGTGAAGAACGAATTCATTACATCTGCTATAGTTTACCTTTTGGTGGGATCCTCCTGATCCTCCGACGTGGCAATAAGATGAAATAATTCTGTAAAATATTAATCAAGAATACAGATTAGATTGAGGATTTCTCAACACCCAACAACAAACTGTTCTATTATAATAACTGTTTCAACCATCTACGAACATAAGGTATCTAACAATGTCAATGCAGTTCAGAAGAGGAGAGCTGATAACAACGGAACAGGTTTGTTTTCTTTTATTTTTCGTTTTTTTATAAAATCTACACAATCATGTATGCGACAAAGACAAACACGAATAATATTGCAACACAACGGACGATGGTTGAAAATTCATCCGTCTAAGTTGTGCCAATCGCTACAACAATAACATTCAAGTAAACTTATTCCCATATTTTAAATGATAGCTAACACTCTAGATACAAAATGGAAAGTTATGCTGCCAATGGCTAAGGTATCATGAATTACAACAATTTCTATATCCGGTGGATGATAAATGGCCTAGATATGCACAACAGTAAGTCTAATTGGGAAAATGGGCAGACTCCGGTCAAATTGAATGCTTGTAAATTTCACACTTCTTAAAATACTAATGCACATTTTGAAATACTACTTTTTCAGAGCTTCATTCTTTAACGCTTAATCAAAGCACCTTTGGAGCGTGGAGTGATTGTAGGCTCACATTTTTTTTAGCTGTGGTAAATGTTAGCAGTGGCTGTAATGCAAATGTATACAATGTTTTCCCGTGATGCCAACAAAATGGGGAATCTGATGAAAGATTTTTGCATCAAAAAATCGACCAGTACTTGACATTTCTTATCTTAACTGTTTCACCTTTTCACGTGCAGAGTTATTTGGCTTATCTATGACAAGTATTAAATTCTTACATTCATTATCATTTTATTTTCCAAATAATACTTCAACTACCCTCTAGTGTCCTATTTATTCGCTACAACTACTATGCTATTCTACTACTCTTACTACTACTTTAGCACAACGACTATCACTACTACACTTCAATACTGCTACTACACGTCTACATTACCTCATCGATACGCTTTCTCATTAACTAATTATTTATATTACTAATACTATATTCAATCTCAATGTTTCAAGGTTTTCAAATGAAACTGGTATTTTTTTTTAATTATGTTTGAAATTTGAAAGAAAGTTTAGTTAAATAAGAAAGCTCAACTCGTCATACATTACTTATTTTTTTACAACTAGCTCACTGCAGAGGTCTACTTACACTACTACTTTCTTTTACACTGTACTATTTACTACATACTACTACTACTACTACTACTACGTAGCTATATACTACTACAAAAACAGTGGACTTTGCAGAAATATTTCTGGCTACAGAGGTTCTTTAACACATATTTCTCAAGGGAATCATTTACGTGGCCACTATGCGACAGGTACCCCTGCCATAAGAGACGTCCGTTGTAAAGGAACCAGCCAAAGACGACGAATACAATGTTTTTCAACATAAAAGTACAGTGTCAATGTCCAAAGGGTACGGTATTATGCCTGCATAGTTTACTTCGTAAAAAAGTACAGTATATATGGCCTTCACATAAAAGCATAGCACAAAGTAACACGCAATTTTATCAGGACAAATTTTATGTGACTTATGCTTTTATATTGCTTTCTGCAATTTAGGTAGTTAAATTTGATCTGAATTTTATTAAAAATAAAGCACTATATTTTAAGTGCCATTGCTCGATTTGACCATTTATATAGAACAAGTGTCACAAAATGGCCTTTGTCGACTTCACAAATTAATATCTAACTACGATTGAAAAAGTAAATAAGAAGAGAAGTAAAGTGTATCACAGAGAGTAATAATTATGCTTTGAAAAATATCCAATATACATACGTTTGAGAAATGTAATAACCATTACTTTAAATTAATACCATTAAAAATTAATTTTCTCTGACTGTAACATTTTTTTATACACATTGTACAAGAGGACGACAATCCAAATTTACTCCTAAAACATGGCCCAGATTTTCCAATGAGAAAATGAAGAACTCGAAATCTAGCTCTGGGGGAAACGTTTGTAACTCCCCTGTCGTGAAGTTTCAACTATGGTGTACAAAAGTAGAAATGTGCTGTTCTGAAATAACATCGAATCATAAAAGTCCCACTGTCACTGAGACCGATCTTAGAATACCCTCCATAAATCTCAATTAACATAAGTTTTAAAGAAATCTGATGACAATGTGACTCGGCAGAGCACAAAAGAGATATGACATGTGCATACCCTCATAACATCTCGAAATACGAGGGCGCTGTCACCAAAATGTTGTTACCTTAGATACTCCCAATTAAACCACCATAAGCAATAGAATGATCCGACGTAAAATGGTGATCATTTACAAACTCAGAACATATGAGAGTGTTTCATCTTGAAAACTGTTGCTATTTCCTAACAACTCGAACTTTCAAAGCAATTTTATTAAATCCGACAGAAAATGGCTGTAAAGCAATAGCGCATACAATTTGAAGCTGAAGAACTTAAAAAACATAAATCTCACCACTAAAGGTCTTTGACAGCATGAACCGTTTGACAGTTTTTGTCGTGGTCTTTCATCCTGTCTGCTCGACTTTCGCTAGAGTGCATGTGGATTTTAAATCTATTGATAAATGAACACAAGACACCTGCAGCAAACTGTTGTCAGGGCGATCGATCCTGGGGTATCAAGGTGGGGGGGGCATTCGCCACTCAATGAAAATATAGGGGGCAAAGTACAATTTGCACCCCACAACACATTCACATATTTTGACAAGTTGAAAAAATTCATAATATATATCAAGGATATTATTAACCTTTTACAGCTTAATTTATTTGAAGGGATAGTATATGACAATCGGTTCTTTCACATTTTCTTTGAATTTTCGCTTTTTCCTTTTTGTGGATACTGAAAATAGTAATTTTCTATAAATGTTACTTATCAAAACCCAGCCATTTTTTTTTTGGCTCTCTGTTGCAAAGTTGAAGAAAAAAACATAATCTTTAGATTGTTCATTTGATGTAGCAATGTGCACAAATGACTCTCTAGTGCGTGCAAAGGGTAAGAAAGAGTCACTTGAAAGCACTATCTAAACATTAAACTTAGCATAAAAAATTACTATTGAACCTTACAACATTTTGCAATTTTTCGGCGGTGCTGCGCTAGCGCGCAAAATTCCATATTGCATATTAAAGCGCGGAGCGCACGGAAATATTTCACATATTTTCACAAATTTGGCCCCCCAAACCGAAAAAAGATCGACGCCCTGATGTTGTGTTCCCAACAAATAATAGATATTAAACTGTAATTCATACAACGTCAGGCCTTCTGCAGGACATCAGCGATATTTGATAAAACTTGGAACACCCAATCCATAATCCTGACAACATTTGGAATATTTAGTTCTTCTTATTTTCATTAGAACCTGTTTTATAAGTGTAATTTCTCACGAAATAAGATAATTTCCATGCAGATCATATCATACCTAGTTAAAATAGCTTCATCTCAGGGCGGCAGCAGGTAAAATTTTAAGAGGCGAATTTTGCCTGCAATGGATTTTCCCTAGCTGAAAACAAGCCGATATGTGAATGGGCAAGGGCTGCGACGCAAAATCATTCTCCCGATTTTTTTTCTTTACTCAAAACAAAACAATAGGGGGCGAATTTCGGAAAAAGTAAAATCATTTAAATAATAAAGATAGGTGCCGCCACCGCTGGACCCCGCGCCCTACTTCACACAAAAACTTTCTTGATTATGAAATCTATTTTGTAGATAAATTTATACAGACTTTTGTCATGACTGTAAGAAGTCATATTATTGCAATTGAGGGAGTAATATCCCTAAAGATTATGAATATCATAAAACTCACCAAACACTATATTTCACTCGTGCAGATTCACTCCATTACTTCAACGGGCGTCACGTAGTCTAGTCGTTGTTCAGGCCTTCGTCGTCACTCTCCACATCATGCAGCAATTTCGACCATGGCTCTTCACTGTCGTGTGGATGATTGTGCTCGATTGTCGCAGCTTGGCATACTCAAAGCCGATTCTGTGCCTAGATTTAAGACGACGGTGGATAACCCTTAGCGATGTTTTGTGAATTATTCATGTCTGTCATACCTGATGAAAAATTACCAGCCAAGTCTCTGGATAATTTGTGAAAACAACAATTTTTAAGGAATTAGAGTCTAGGCATTAATATACAAAACTGGATTTATAAGGGCTATTATTAAATCATTTGAGACTAGCTAAATTACAAGCGTATAGTCATTGAAAGACGTGAAGTCGCTGAACAACCACACGGCATGGCTGCGCAAGACAATATGACTAAATAGATACAGCGTGTGATGTTGGACATCTGAACAGTTCAATCCACGCTTGCCGAATCCCGCTAACTAGACGAACAATGTTGTATGGAGAATCTGGCTGCTGCTAATGACGGCTCTTATTCACTGTGCGAACAGAGCTAGGGAATCATACACATTTAGCCAGAAGTCTGGCATCAACGCACAAGTATAATTG
>JZLH01S0089850.1:26760-37786 GCA_001188425.1 Eucidaris tribuloides | reverse complement strand
GGGTGGTGTCGATGAAATGCTCTGTCGACTCGGGAGTAGCTTCTTTCACATCTGGAAGCAACTGTGATTTATGCTTCACCACGATTCATGTTTACCCATTTGCCTCATTTCAGGACAAACAAGAGAGGAACGTCTGCTATCGGTGAAGTTACGTTTTCCTTTCCCCTGAATTTCAGGACAAACCGGAGTAGGGCACTTTTCAATGATGTAGTAGTTTCTCCTTTTGCCCAGTCGTATGCCATTTTAAAAACAGCTGTAGTTTTGCCATGGCCGGCTGGAGCAAATATTACAATTCGATTCGGCAACCTGCCCCTTATTTTAGTGATGAATATGTCGTCAATGGAGTTTTCCAGTCGGATTTTCTGACACGCCGCATATCCACGACCAGCGACATCTTCCTTTCGCATATTGACGACAGTGTAGAGGTCATCCATATTTGCGAAGTCCCTTTTATCCCAAGGCCGAGGTTGGATGACACACAGCTCCTTCTCATAGTACTCAGGGAGCGTTTGCCGCAGTTGGTCAATGGTAAGTGTATCTGTTAAGTTCACAGCAATGGTGAAAATGAGTTTAATAGAGCCAACATAGTAGAAGTAGTGATGGTATAATAATAATACTAATAATGATAATAGTAATAGTAATAATAACAAACGTTATGAGACTTTTTAATCACTATTACCATTATTGATAATAAAATAAACTCCCACTGATAATACAACGTCTGGTACTTATCAAAATGTGCAACAATTTCTGTTACTTCTAATATTTCTTGTTGCCGTCGCCCTCTAAGGTTTTACGCAGGTGCCTCTCCTGTGTCTTTGTATATCGCTTATCGCACGCGAAGTACAAATATCCACGATGCATCATTATGGAGATTGAAGATGTTTCCACTAATTTATGGTACTTCGCAAGATTCAGATTTTTTACATAATTAATGGAAAGCGAAACCCACACTAGATCTTATTTATCATAGCCATTTTTACGAAATGTTTCAACGATATTGGAATGTTTTCCCAGCTAGATTAGGATATATTAGATATTTGGCCTCCAACAGTGAGATATAAATTAAATAAAGGGACTGCGACTTTCGAAATATTTTCATTTTATCTTTTTACGGTTTAATCATCACTTCTGGCGAGGTTCAATTTTGTAATTCCAAAAATAATGAAATATAGCATGCCTTTTTTTTCGAGGAGCTAGTTGAAATTATGGATTCTCTTTCGTGACTGGCATAGTACAATTTTCTTAGGGGATGCTGTCATACCAGTTACTTCCGAATCCATAACTCAATAAAAACCTCTCAGTACATGGTATAATTTGTTCATTATTGCATAAACAAGTCGGTGAAAAGTCAAGTTGTCTATAAAATTACTAAAACGTCTGCGTCAAATAAAAATCCCTGGAAAATTTGCCTGCATTGAATTTAAAACAAATTGTTTAAGACATCTGGATCGAATTAAAAGCCAAAACATATCAATATCAATTCGTAAGGAAAGACCTATAGATATTGATTCAGAGTAATTACACGTTAACAACTACAAGGCGTGACAGATAGTTAATAGAAAAAAAATAATGTAACATTTACCAGTGCACCTTGTTTTGGGTATCCATCAGAAAACTATTTTTCCGTAAAAACAAAAATCGACAATTTGTCGTTTTATTCTCATTAATGAAAATATGTATTTGTAACACGTGTTACGGAAAGTCCTGGATTTAGCAATGGATGAAATGAAGCTGCCATGTTATTTTATTTTTTTAAAATATATATTTATCTTGTTTCGAATAAACTTGGTAATTTTGAGTATTAGTGTTTTACTGGCATCTCTCCACTTTCCATACGGGTAAAACATTTTCATTACGGACTAATTCAGCTGACTTGAGATGTTGTATCGATCGAGCGGATATCTGAATGGCTGAATGAATAGTGAAGAACGAATCATTACACTGCTATAGTTTACCTTTTGGTGTGGATCCTCCTGATCCTCCGACGTGGGCAAAAGATGGAATAATTTCTGTAAAATATTAAATCAAGAACTACAGATTAGATCGAGGATTTGCCCAACAGCCCAACAACAAAATGTTTATATAAACTGTTTCAAACCATCTACGAACAGAAGGTATTCTAACAATGTCACTCTAGTTCAGAAGAGAGTAGCTGATAACAACGGAACAGTTTGTTTTCTTTTTTCTTTTTTTTATAAAATTCCTACACAATTCATTATGCTGACAAAGTACAAACACAATAATATTGCAACACAAACGGACGATGGTTGAAAATTCAACCGTCTAAGTTGCCAATCCTACAACAATAACATTTCAAGTAAACTATTCCCATATTTTAAAGTGATAGGCTAACACCCTAGAATACAAAATTTGGAAAGTTATGCTGCCAATGGCAAGGTATGCATGAATAAACAATTTCTAATCCGGTGGATGATAAAATGGCCTAGATCTGCACACAGTAAGTCTATGGGAGGAAATGGGCAGGTGACTCCGGTCAAATTGAATGCTTGTAGATTTTCACTTCTTTAAAATACTAAATCAGCATTTTGAAATACAACTTTTTCAGAGCTTCATTTTTAGACCTTATCAAAGGCACTTGGAGCGTGGAGGATTATGTAGCTCACATTTTTTTAACTGTGGTAAATGTTAGCCAGTGGCTGTAATGCAAATGTGATATGTTTTCACGTGGATGCCAACAAAATGGGGAACTCTGATGAAAGATTTTTGCATCATCGACCAGTACTACATTTTATCTTTAACTGTTCACCTGTTGTCACGTGAGAGTTAGTTTGGCTTATCTATGACAGGTATTATGATATGTCTTCATTCCATTATCATTTATTTTCCAAATTAATACATTCAACTACCTCTACGTGTCCTATTTATTCGGCTACAACTACTACTGCTATGTCTACTACTCTTACTACTACTTTTAGCACAACGAACTATCACTACTACTACTTCTAATACTGCTACTACTACGTCTACATTACCATCGATACTGCTTTCATTAACTAATTATTTATATTACTACTACTATATAATCTCAATGTTTCAAGGTTTTCAAATGAAACTGTATTTTTTTTAATTATGTTGAAATTTTGAAAGAAAAGTTTAGTTAATAAGAAAGCTCATCGTCATTATCATTACTATTTTTTTACAACTACTACTGCTAAGTCTACTACACTTACTACTTCTTTTACCTGTACTATTACTACTAGTACTACTACTACTACTACTACTACTACTACTACTACTACTACAAAAACAGTGGACTTTGCAGAAATATTTCTGCTACAGACGGGTTCTTTAACACATGATTTCTCAAAGGGAATCATTTTAGTGGCCACTATGGACAGGTTACCTGCCATAGAGAGACGTCCGTTTGTAAAGGACCTACCAAAGACGACGAATACAATGTTTGGTTCAACATAAAAGCAGTGTCAATGTCCAGTCAAGGGTACGGTAGTTATGGCCGTGCATAGTTTACTCGTAAAAAAGGTACAGTATATGGCCTTTCAACATAAAGATACACAAAGTATAACGCAATTTATCAAGGACAAATGTTTATGTGACTTCTTTTATTATTGCTTTTGCAATTTAGGTAGTTAATTTGATCTGAATTTTATTACAAATAAAGCACTATATTTTAAGTGCCATTGCTGATTTTGACCATTTATATAGAAAAGTGTCACAAATGCGATTTGGTCGACTTCACAAAATTAATTCTAACTACTGATTGAAAAAGTAAATAAGAAGAGAATGGTAAAGTGTATCACAGAGAGTAATAATTATGCTTTGACAAAATATCCAATATACATACGTTTCGAGAAAATGTAATACCATTACTTAAATGTAATACCATTAAAATTAATTTTCTCTGTACTGTAACATTTTTTTTATACACATTGTAGAGGACGACATGCCAAATTTACTCCTAAGAACATGGCCCAGATTTCCAATGAGAAATGAAGAACTCGAAATCTACTCTGCGGGGAAACGTTTGTAACCCCCTGTCCGTGAATTCAACTATTGGTGTCTACAAAAGTAGGAAATGTGGCTGGCTTGAAAATAACAGTCGAACATAAACGCCACTGTCACTGAAAACCATCTAGAATAACCCTCCATAAATCTCCATACTAAGTTTGAAAGAAATCTGATGAGCAATGTGGCTGGCAGAGCACAAAAAGAGATATGACATGGCATCCCATAACAGTCGAAATACTGAGGGCGCTGTCACCAAAAATGTTGTTACCTAGAATAACTCCCAATAAACCACCATAGCAAGTTAGAATGAACTCCGACGTAAAATGTGATCATTTAAAACTCAGACATATGAGAGTGTTGTCACTGAAAACTGTTGCTTCCTACAACCAAACTTTCAAAGCAAGTTTTATTAAAATCCGACCAGAAATGGCTGGTAAAGCGCATACAATTGAAGCTGAAAACTTAAAAACATAAATCTCACCCACTTAAAGGTCTTTGACAGACAACCGTTGACAGTTTTTGTGCGTGTCCTGGTTTCATCCTGTCTGCTGACTTTCGTAGGAGTGCATGTGTGGATTAAATCTTATTGGATAAATGAACACAAGACACACTGCACAACTGTTGTCAGGGGCGTCGATCCTGGGGTAGCAAGGGGAGGGGGGCAGTCGCCACTCAATGAAAATATAGGGGGCAAAGTACAATTTGCACCCCACAACACATTCACATATTTTGACAACTTGAAAAAATCATAATATGTAATGCAAGGATATGTTTAACTCTTTACATGCTTAATTTATTTTGAAGGGATAGTAATGACAATCGTTCTTTTCACATTTTCTTTGAATTTCGCTTTCCTTTTTGTGGTACTGAAAATAGTAATTTTTCTATAAATGTTACTTATGCAAACCCCAGCCATTTTTTTTTTTGGCGTCTCTGTGCAAAAGTGAAGAAAAAACATAATCTTTACGATTGTTCAATTTGATTGTACGAATGTGCACAAATGACTCTCTAGCGTGCAAAGGGTTAAAGAGCACTGGAAAGCACTACTAAACCATTAAACTTAGCATAAAATTACTATTGAACTTACAACATTTTCAATTTTTCGGCGTGCTGCGCTTGCGCGCAAAATTCCATATTGCAATTCGGCGGGCGGAGCGCACCGAAAATATTTCACATATTTTTCACTTTTGCCCCCCCCCAATCCGAAAAAAAGATCGACGCCCCTGACTGTTGTGTACCCAACATAATAGATATGAACACTGTAGACTTCATACAACGTTCAGGCCCTTCTGCCAGGCACACAGCGATATTTGATAAACTTGGAACACCCAATATAAAGTCCTGGACAAAAGTTTGGAATATGTTTATTTCTTCTTTATTTCTTTTAGAAGCCCTGTTTTAAAGTGTAGATTTCTCACGAATAATGATCAATTACCCATGCAGATCATATCATTACCAAGTTCAAATGAGCTCAACTCAGGGGCGGCGCCAGGGTAAAATTTTAAGAGGAGCGAATTTTGCCTGCCAATGGAATTTTTTACTAGCTGAAAAGCAAGCCGATCAGTGTCCAAGTGGGGCAGGGGGCTGGCGACGACAAGAAGCATTTTCCCGCATTTTTTTCTTACTTGCAAAATCAACAACAATAGGGGGGGGGCGATATGTTCGAAAAACAGTAAAATTCCCGCCATTTCAATAATAAAATAGGGCTGGCCGCCCACCGCCTGACGCCCCTGTGGCGCCGCCCCGGTCTTTACTTCAGCACAAGAAACCTTTCTTGATATGATTGAAAACTGTATTTGGTAGAAAATGTATTCCAGACTTTTGTCCATGACTGTAGAAGCTATTTCTTCAGCAATTGAGGAGTTCACTTCCCTAAAGATTATGCATTCATCAAACTCACCAACACGATTTTCAGCTCGCAGATTCAACTCCATTACTCTCAAGGCGTCACGTAGTCTAGTTCGTTGTTCAGGCCTGTCGGTCGTCATCTTCCACATCATCAGCATTTCGACCATGGCTCGTTCACTGTCGTGTGGATGATTGTGCTCGATGTGTCGCAGCTTGGCATACTCAAAGCCGAGTTCTGTGCCTAGATTTAAGAAGCGATTCGGTGGTATTCCCTTAGCGATGTTGTGAATATTCATGTCTGTCAGACCTGATGAAAAATTACCAGCCAAGTCTCTGGATGAAGTTGGTGAAAAACAAGACAATTTTTAAAGTGAATTAGAGTCTAGGCATTGAATATACAAACGTGGACTTTATAGGGCTATTATTAAATCATTTGAGACTAGCTAAATTACAGCTATAGTCATGGAAGACGTGGAACTCGCTGAACATACTTCACACGGGCATGGGCTGCTGCAAGACCAATATGACTAAATAGATACAGCGTGTGATTGTGGAACATCTGAACAGTCAATGCAACGCTTGCCGAGATGCCCGCTACTAGACGAACAATGTTGTATGGAGAATCTGGCTGCTGCTAATGAGCGGGCTCTTAATTCACTGTGCGAGAGCTAGGGAATCACATTTAGCGCAGATAGTCTGGCATCACCCACACAGTATATCAAGGAAATGCAAGACAGGGACATGGCGAGGACATATTAACATGAACTTGTGCAGGCGTGTGTGTGTTTGTGGGGGGGGGGGGGGAGTGCACCATTCTAACTGGTAGGGTACAGTGGTCCACCTTAGGACCCCTAGTAGCTTCCTGAGGTTCCTGTGTACTTCATGGGGGTCATGGTGATTCTTTACCAACTTTTTTTTGGAGATGGACAGTGAACAATAATTCAAAACCTTTCCACATTCAACTTGAATTTTTTGGAACTTCTAAAGATATAGATTTTGCATTAGAAACTGCTGATAGGGGATACCAGGTCACTTAAAAACCTGGTGTTAATTTATCTGGCGGTCAGGAGGAGGAACAAATTCTTGCGCTTGTATGAGAGTTTTTTGACTTTCTGCTAACACCGATATGGGCAGTCGAAAAATATTGAAACCTCTCATCTGATGAGATTTCTGGCATTTCTGCCTAATTTTGTATTATCAATTGCGGTTGGGAAGTCATTTCAAAACATGGTAATAAGTTGGTTAAAACAGTTTTAATTTCAATATCTTAATTACATTTAACATTTTGATCTTAAATTTGCAAAGAAGAGACAGACTCCCGAGAAATTATCTTTATGTTTTAAAATGGCCTGCTATCAGCAGTTCGTTACAAAATCTATACCTTCGAAAGTGCCAACAATTCAAGTTCAATGAATGAATGAATGAATGAATTTATTCTGCATCAATTCAAGTTGAATTTACAAGGAAGAGACTGACTACCGAAAAATTATTACTACGTGTTATCAGCAGTTCGTTACCAAATCTAATCCTTCGAAGTGCCAAAAAAATTGAAGTTGAATGTGGAAAAGTTTTTAATTATTGTCGACTATCCATTTCACGAAAAAATTAGTGGAAGTGGAGTCAAAGCACAACTTTTGAACCATGTCATGTCCGCACACGCATCACTTACGCGTACGCGTGCGTCAAAATTAAAAACATGGTCCAAGTGCTCAGATTTTCATATTGCATACATTTTAAACCAGTTTCGTTCTCGTATCACGCGTTTGCGCGAATCTTTCTCAATCAGAAATCGCGTATGTTTTTTTATGATTTTGTATGTCTGGCTAAAATTCCACATCACTTTGAACCTTTTCAGTCTGTTGTGATAACGCCTACTCGTGAAATGTGAAAACACTCACGGGAGTGTGGGGCTTATTCTTGTTTCTCGCTGGTCAAAATTTGTACGCACAATATCTAAAGAATGCCATGTTCCTCTTACCTTCCAGTTTTCTTTTATCATGTGGTGTGTGTGTGTGTGTGTGTGTGTGGGGGGGGGGGGGGTGAACACCCCAATAAATACGCGTATGGCAAGAAGTCATTGTAGAGAACTTATCAGGCCAGATGGTCATAGAATATTGCAAGATTAGAGAACAGGACATAAGATTCTTTTCAGCACAAACAGTAACCAAAAAGAAACAATAACAGTACATGCTCGCAATTGTTTTATGCGTTACTTTGGGGTTTCAATGGTCTAGAATAGTTTCCAGATATCTCAAGCTATTTAAAATGGGCGACTTCTGTTCAAGAAAGTGGTGCGAGCGCACGTGATTGACGCCAAGTGGCTTGAAATCTATACCAAAAAAAGGGGCATTTGAAGCATTTTAAGTTTTGTTGTGCGCGCGGACATTGAATGGTTCGAAATTTGACTCATGACCTGAACGTTATGATTGTCAAATTCGGTCATGAGACAAAAACAAATCACGAATGACTTCTTCACTTGACTTGAAGTGATGTGAAGTGACAACATTATTTTATGGAAGCTAAACCAAAAAAAAAAAAGAAAAAAAAAAGAAGCGACAAGGGAGCGGCAGTCGATTTTTTGGCATTATAATCATATGAAACTTACCGTTATATAAAGTTTATCCTGTTATTAAGGAATGTGGCAATCATAAATGGATATGTTACTGTATTACATAATGAAGTTATTGATGGAAATTCTTCCTAGATGTATAGCATGCGTTACATTATCTGGCTGGTTTACTTACTCATTCAGAAACGCCTCTGCCATCTTTGGGTGAGGGTGATCTTAACTCTTGAAGCCTGTTTCCTTATGATCTATGATAAAAATTATACCGAAAATATGAACATGACAGATGATCCATATGAAAAAGAAGTGGATGAATTAAATATTTAGTACAGGAGTGACGAGTTGAAATAAGTAATAAAAAAATAAAATTATACAAACCCCGGTAACAACCACTGATATGATTTAGATTGCTAAAGGTGTGATACAAAAATTTAATATGAAAAGTGACTTAATGTTAAGGGGGATGATGAGGACGCAGGTAGATAGGGGGCGGCACTGAACGAACCAGTAGGGTAATGTGTAGATTAGAAACAATTAAAGCCCAGACAAATGGGAATTCTGATAAATGCATTTACAAAAATTTACCAGTTGATCACACCTGTAGTTTGGATGCAGATCAATGAAATAGACCAGTTGGACAAGTCAAATTCGTAGGAAGGGGTATTTTCTTACAAGTCATATTTTCATGACTGTACAAACTAGCAGGAGGTACGAAATCTGTCACAAATACTTTTTAAACGATTGCAATAACTGAACAAAAACAAAAAAAGGAGTATATCCATTCTTCATAAAATGTTATTTTTTCCATCTATGTATGTAAGTAGTTCTATGAGATGACACAAATGAGAACTTAAAACTCACGCACAAACGTGGTAAAAAATTGACGAAAAATGACTTTATTTCCAGAAGAGGTACATGAATTTTAATTAATTACCAAAGATACTCATTCCAAAATATGGAAATAACCAAATAAAACAAACATTAGAACTCACAATTTTCATTTCTAAGTATGGTTTACATTCGCATTACCGGGGCTCGAACCTGCGACTTTCCGCTGCGCTCTACCCACTTGGCCAACACGCTGGCCGTGAAAGTGTGTGTTTTCACATAATTATATAGTGTTGAAGCCGAAGGTGCATTATTAACAAGAGTAAACAATATATATGAACATTTTAAGCGCCAAGAAAAAAAGTTCAACTTTGTACCTTTAAAGGTGCAGACCAATGTCACACAGGGAGCACCTTTACAGGTGCAACTTTGCACCTTTTAGACTAGAAAGGTGCAAAGTTACACCTTAAAAGGTGCAGCCAGTGTGAAAGGTGCAAAGTTGCACCCGTAATGGTGTTCCCAGTGTGACAATGCTAAAGGTGCAAAGTTGAACCTTTTTTTCTTAGTGTGAAGTGGCTCGATGTAAATTGGCAGGTGGAGAATTCCAGAGAGAAGAACAACTGAAGAGTGTAGAATGAGAAGTACTTAAGTCACATTTTGACGAAATTGAATTAGTGGTTGTTTTGAAGTCGTTACATGCCCGGAATTTTTTGACAAAGTTTTGGTCAATTTGACCCTTCCCTATAGGGACCACGGGAGGGGTCAACTAGGGTCAATTTTTTTACTTGGTCTAATTTCTCTGTAGGAAAATATGTGACACGGTTGGTTTGAATAAACGTTTGATAGATTGTGAATGAAATTCAATAAATGAATGTAGATTGTAAGTGAATTGTTGTGTCAATAATTCCTTATTTTTACTTTATACGTGGACAGTCAGTTCACAAATGACATGCACAGAACATTCCCTTTTCAATTGTGTTTATTATAAAAAATAGCAGTAAGAATTGAATTGAATATTGCCCGGGAATATTGCACAAGTAATTGTAATGTAGCTACAAAACAAGATAACTTAATGTACATGCTTACGTATAACTGGCGACTAAATGAAGTACAAAAATGAATACATGTAGAAAGTAAAGTGTCCAAATATCCATGAGTCTAGTAGGTAAGCGATAAAACAACGCGGAAAGTCCGGTTATCGCGACCAATATAACACTAGCGAGGACGTGTGAGGATGAAGGTGAAAAGGGCGCTCGACGAGTAGTCGGGTCGCGGAGACGAACGGCTCAGACGTGGTGACAAACTCGGAGTCTTTGGTGAGATGCGACGCTCCGCCGAGTCGGGGCTGAAGAGCCAGACGGAGGTGATGTAAGGAGATGGTACGGAAACAGCGGTGATGGACGATTGACGGGACGGTGAGTCGCCCGGATGAAGTCCATGGTTGGACCAGCAACAGTGGGTCGTGCGGTCGATGAAATGTAGTGTCGGAAGTTCAGTGTTCGTCGCGATAAGCGGGCCGAACAGACGAGAGAATGGTCGCAGAGTGAGGCAACAGTGAGTCGTGCCGGTTGAAGCGAAAAACTCTCGGGTTGAGGCAATGACACGCCGAACAACTGAGTGATGAAAAGTCTATCTGTGCTGCGGTGAGATGAGCTGAGGCCTTGAAGTTCCAACGCCCGAATCTTCGGTGCAGAAGAGGACAGCGGCCAGGGTTGAAAACATCTCGGCTGTAGCGGCAACGCAGAGCACGAAGATAGGTGTGCGAGAGTGACTCGAGCCGTGATGTACACACAG
>JZLH01S0089841.1:34910-50709 GCA_001188425.1 Eucidaris tribuloides | reverse complement strand
CCCCCCCCCCCGATGTTTTCGCGCGATAGGTCCGCGACGTGAAAAGCTTTCGCCGCAATGCTTCATGTGTTTTCCTCCGAGTCTCCCGCATCTTTTAAAGCCACTGGCTAACATTTACCACAGGTAAAAAAATGTGAGCTACAAAATGCTCCATGCTTCAAGTGTCTTTGATAATGTCTAAAAATGAAGCCCTGAAAAAATTGTATTTCAAAATGATGATTTAGTGCTTTAAAAAGTGAAAATCTACAAGCATTCAAATTGACTGGATTCCCCTGCCCATTTCCTCCCATAGACTTACTGTGTGCAGATCTAGGCTATTTTGTCATCCACCAGAGAAATTGTTTATTCATGCATACCTTGCCATTGACAGCATAACTTTGTAAACTTTCCAAACTTTTGTATTCAGGGTGTTTGTCCATTTGAACACTACTATGTAGCTCAGATATCAAAGTTTTAAATTGAAGCTCCATAATGTTAACCTATCACTTTAAGACCACATTTGCTATGCCCAGGTATGCGTTTCCAAAGATACACAAAATTTTGTACATGCATGTCACACCAAAAATTGCTCAAAAAACATGAGTTTGTGTACAATTTCAATACAAATTGTGTTTTCAGCCAAAAATCATAAATATATGAGTATTTTTGCTTTTACTGATTAGAATTACTTAATTTTACACTGTTTATGATTGCATAAGTGTCACCGACAAATTTCATCGAAAAAACAAAAACAAAAGGTCAAAAAAACAAATACATAAGAAATTGCAAAAACAAATACATTAGAAATTGATTCTAATATCTCATTTTTTTCAGGTACATTTGCTAAGAACACCACAAAAGATCTCTACACCAAAAATTAGCACATTTGGAGCTTTAATTAATGAGTTTGAGCAAAAAGTATGATTTCACAGATTAATTATACATAAATTAGCAATATTAACTAGAAACAATTTTCAAGAAAAAAATAACTATATAATTTTGTAGATTAAGTCACTGGCGACTTACGTGTACGTGCCAATTTTTGTTGCGATCGCGCGGTCGACGGCGCCCGGCCATATGATATTCCCAAAAAAGCCCGGCAGAGATAGGGTTAATATAGTGTATGACTTTGCTAGTGCATTATAAAAAGAGAATGAAATGCGAAGCCAACCAAAAGAAGGAGACAAATGAACACAATTAAAGCAAATGAACTAAAAAGGTGTAAGGGTAGAGTAAGAGAAAAGAGAGTATCCACGGATATGATGATTACATAATTAGATTTGAATAATTTTCAATACAGAGGTTTGAATAAAATGTAGTAGTAGTAATAATAACCCAGATTTTAAATCCAATTCAGTCCGCGATAACTGGGGTGGCCAGATTAATTTAAACATACATGTATTTCGGTTTCGGTTTTTTGACCTAGAGGTCCGTGGTTCGAATCAGTGCCAGGCCATGGCGATTGTGTCCTTGGGTAAGGCACTTTATCCACATTACCTTATCCCTCGGATAAGACGTAAAGCCGGAGGTCCCGTGTTGAGACAGAAACACCTCAGCACGTAAAAGAACCCACGCACTTCATCGAAAAGAGAAGGGTGAATTATGAATATCCAGTGTTGTGGTCACTTATACGCAAAAACTACCCGGGACTGGAGGCCTGAGGGTAACGGTGAATAAGTTCGCTTTTCTAGTCCCTGTCATCCGAAATGATGACAAAGCAATAAAAATACATGTCATGATAAGTGTATAGTCACAATGATACAAAATGTAGCAGTTGTAAGCCTAGAAATTTCTACTCAGCGGGTTGATGTTCCTCAAGAAGACATTGTTTCTATTGCTCGAGAGAATCTTTTTCGTAAAGTGATATGTATTAAATCATTCCCACAGCTTTTTCCGAAATCAGTCGAGGGATGGGAGCCCTGTGGCAGACCCTCCCGGAAACGGAGAAGAACCAGTGGAGGAAACGACAAACGACGGTCACCACGCGCGTGTCGGCGAATCGCAAGTCCAAACACGAGAAGAGTTTCATCGATGGCCGCTGCCGCCTCCACCGCTGCCCCCTCGGCCCCCGTGGCTCCCGTTCATCATCCTGCGGCCACCGTCAAGGGTCGCAAGAAGGTATTCAAGCGGAAGGGCCTCAAGAAAAAGCCAGTCAGGCAGGTGGCTTCGAAATGGCAGCCCATCGACTGTGCCGCGCACCTGAAACTCCTGGGGGAATCTCTGAGTGGTGTGGGAACTAAACTGCAATTACATCCTGTGAGTTATCATTATTATCATTTATTTCAGCAAATCAGAAATACAGAATACAAAAATATCATACAATGCATGTACATATATCATACAATGTAAATGCAATACAGAAATGTGCATCCACTGGACTGCTAGGATAAAAAAAAAGTTAACTGAATAATAGTAGTCAATAATGACTATCTGACCCAATCCAGTGGATGCTCACAAAAATAAAGGAAAAAAAAAACAATGTGAACAGAAACGGAGGTGAGATATACATACTAAGTACACACTTGGTGGGGGCTTCCAAACTTCTACACAAAATTCTGAAAATCAATAATTTTGCAAATTTATGCAAATTTCTTCAAAATTAATGCAAAATGCTACTGTCGATATTTCACCATGGATTTCAGTTCCGATTTGCCTATCGAATATGGCTTAGTAGAGGCTTCCAAACTTCTACACAGACTTCTGAAAATCGTTAATTATGCAAATTATGCAAATTTATTCAAAATTAATGAAAAAATATTAACTTCAATGTTCATGCTATTCCAAAGATCTACACTTTCAGCGGGGACATATATTACGCACCGCGTAATTGACTGATTCACTTGTTAAAATTCATATAATTATCATGTAATCTACAAAATGTCATTATAAAAACTTATTTTATATATATCATGATATTTATTTTTGTATCCAGTCTTGTTCTTGATTTATTTGTTGTATATTGCCCTTTTTGTCAGCTTGGTTATTGGTTTACAATCCAAAGTTGACAGAAGACATGGGTCTTTTGATTATTTTGTTTGTACTTTTTATATTATTGCTAAATGCAAACTAAAGATGATTTCTATTTGTTCATGTGTTAGGGCAACATCGAGGTTCATGGTAGTGTATCAGTCTTGCTGGATTCCCTGCTGTGTGCTCTGGGTCCTCTCATGTGCCTCACGTCTCAGGTCCCAAAGCTGGAAGTCATTCCCAAGAAAACCAAGGTGAGTTTTGCTCAGATTTGATCTTGATAAAGTAAACGAGTAATTTATGAGTTATGAATTTATGCTTTGGACATGAATATTGCATGGCACACAAGATAAGCCACTATTCTATTCAGCAAGGCACTCAGGCTGCATTGAACAGATCAGTGGTACATCTCGCTCTGAGTGCAATATTGCGTGTCCCAATGCATGCACAATATCATAAATTATTTGTTTTATTCAACACCTTGTCCGTATTACACCACTAATCAAGATTCGTTCTGTTCTACGTCCGAGAACAAAACTGGTGGGGTGCCATTGACCCCAATGGCCCCAAAAGAAGGTTGACATATTGCAGTGAAGAATTAATTCAAATTGTCTTAGCCAATCACAATTCGAGATCATTCTTAGTGGTGTAATAGAGCCTAACCGATGTGGCCTTCATAGTGCCACTCCAATATCCAATATTTTTTTCAACAGTATCCTCGCCAATCCAATGCACCAATGCGATACATTGTGAGATATTTTTTTTTTTCACTCAGCATCAGCATGATTCATAATAAGAGAACAGTGATTGTTGTGAAAGTGCATACCTTCCCTTCTGCCCATCCAGATGCCATCTCTTGTCTGTTTTTTCCCTTGAGAGACCTGTTCACTTTGAATTTAACACCTATCTGTTGACCAAACCTTAGGGTTTTTAGTAGAAAGAAAATGTTCCATAAACATGTCAGGGCAATTCATAATAATAATCAAAGTAAAATTTGAAAATGAGAAATAACTCTAGTTTTGGCAAAAGGTGTGTAGACAGCGTAATTGCTGATGTTTTGTATTTGATTCTTATTTTGTGTTTAGAATGGGAAATGTTTTTTTTTTTCTTTTTTTCTTTTTGATGATTGGGAACTTGTACTAAGTTCAAAATATTAAAAAATTTTGTTTTTGTTTTGTTAATGACAACAGAAAAACAAATTTATTATTTAGCTTTTTTTTTACTATTTTGTACTCTATAGGAAACATGTAAGTCAATACAAAGGCAAAATTTTTCAAATCATGTATTTTTCTTCTGAAACTGCTCAAATATTGACAGAACTGGGGATTTTTGTTTTTATTTTGTGCCATATTCACATTGACACCAGCTGTAATTTATAGAGAAAGGTATGCAACAAGACAAGATCAGCAGGCCTAAGGACATCTGTTCTGCTTAATTTGTCACTATCTCTCTAGTAAATTTGTCACAGCTAATTGGCATAAAAAAAGTATTGTGTAGTTTAGTACAACTAAGGCCTTAGTCACATTTGGCCTACCTTGTGGAGCCCATAAACTCATCATATCTTCCATATCGTACAATCTCCCTAAGGTGACAAGCTTTGACTGTATGATTTTCGTACAGTCAAAGCTCAATTTGTTTGATATGTCAGATAAGTGTTGAATTTTCATTTTTTTCTTTGCTGTCTGCCAAACAGTTTGATTTTTTGTAAATTTTATTTCTTTGACTATTTTGTCTGATTTATTGGTTCTCTGTCTTTTCGTTTTCCATCTCAGGCATCCATTTTGGACAACGTTGCCTACATTATGCCAGGCCTGTGAACACCTGTCAACATCAGCAGCTGCCATGACAACAGTCTGATAGATGTCATCATACATCCGAAATCATCGTCAGATCTAATTCTTTTTCTCAAGAGTTGGGGGGGGGGGGGGTGGAGCTTATGGATTTAATTGAACTATCTTTGTTAGTTGGAATTGTATGACAGGAGCAAGCAGTCATCAATTCTCGCTATCGAATAAGATGTTTGTCCAAGAGAACTTGGGACCAACAATCCTCTAATTTCATACCTTAACCAGGGTTGAGAATAGCCTCTTGTCGAGGTCCTGGCAGCTGATCTCTGTTTGTTGATTATGATCCTGAGCGAAGCGAGGGATACCCTAATTCGAGAAGCGAGCCAGGACCTCTTAACACCTGATCTGAATTTCACCGAATTTCTTATGTCTTTTATTGTTTTCACCAATATTCCGGGTCAGTGAAAATCATTCAATGAGCGCGGGCTACCATGACATAATACTAAATATTCATGAAGCTGAAGATCATAATACTGTTGCTGTAACACGAAACGATCTGTAAGCATTTACTATTTCATTAGGTGAAATGATTCCTACGCGTAAATTATTGCACGCCAAATTGGACTTTATAAAAGCAAAATTGAACCAAACATGCTTCAGCTTCTCTGTTCAAGCAAGAGCGTGTACTAATTTGGTGTTTGATGGTATATATTTTGTAGTTAACAGCACTGAAGGAATTTCTTTCAACCCACCGAATATTTCACCAGGCCAAGACAAAAGAGCGTAGCGTGCAATTTCATCGGCTGATTCAAATAGAGATCCGTCGTTCCTGTGGTCATGAATAATAATTACTTTTTGGATGCAAAACAGATGTCAAAAGGCCCTCGCGCTGTGCGCTCGGCTGGGTTCGCTTCACTTGCCCATAACAGCAAGAGGGCCTTGTCAAAAGGCTAGGTTGAGAATTGAAAAGTCCCATAAAAAGGCGTGTTTACAATTTGTGGCATACACACCCAACCAATTCGGATGCCATCTGTAAAGGTCACATGAAATCATAACACAAATTTTCAACACTATGACCTTATTTAGTGAAATCATGGATTTTACAGATGTCCCTGTAGAATGTATATGGGCGATAGAATAAGTTGGTCGCACCAGTCGAACCACCTTGCAATCTACGCATGCCCACACTGGCGTACTGGTTGGGCAGTAGTACCTTCTGTTGCCAAACATCCTTAGCAAGAGTTGGGGTAAAATTCGGACTCTAATGCACTGCTTGGCCCTATGATGGTATGACAGTCTAACTCAAAATTTTGAATTTTTCAGATAAATGCACTTCTTGGGTGATATGAATGTGCTCTCGTGACAAATGATATCAAACTTTTCTTGTAATTATTCCTTTTGAGATAAAATCTGCTATCTTAGTCATTTTTAACTCATCTGGCCCAAATCAGATGAACTAATGCTGTGGTGTGGCGTTCGTCGTCCAGCGTCCATCCACAATTTCAAAATGCTTTATCACCATTTCTTGTCAGATTTCAATTCCGTTTGCTGTATATGATAGCACGAGGTGGGGGATTCGAATATATACCTACAATTTTGATTTTTTTTAAAATTTTTAAATTGGCAACTCTGCCATTTTTTGTGATTAAACTGTGGAAAACTTCCCATTGGTTTTGTACACAAATTTTCATTTGTTCAGATGTCAGTTGAGAAGGTTAGACAATTCTTTTAGAAAAGCATGCAGAATCATAAGCTGTTACATAATGAAACAATAAGTAAGAGGAAATTGGATCTTGTTTTTAAAATGAAAAATGAGAAAATGTGAACATTTGTGTGCATAGTCAATGGGAAGTTCTCCACACTCTTATGACAGAAAATGGCAGATAAGCCAATTTAAGAATCCTCCAAAATAAGGATTAATTTTTTTTTTCAACATTCATAACTCTTCAACACTAGCAAAATTTGCGCAAACTTTCAAGTTTTTTTTTCTGGTATTCTGTATGGTATAATTCTGTAATATACAGAATTGAAGATTGAATGCATCATTTTTCTTCCAAGACTCCAGAAGAAGCAGTGTTCCTTTCCAGATTGCTCTTGAAAATTAGAGTCATATTTTATTAATACAGTCGTTGAGAAAAATCCCACTTTCTCCATGGTCTGTATGAAGTTACTATAGACAAATCTTAAACTTAGTTTTATGACACTTGCTTTTTACTTCCATGTTTCTACCAATTACCCCCACTCCAGCACCCTAAAAAGACATTGTCCATGTCTCACATTAAAGCCCAAATTTAGTTTTGGGGATTTTTTTTTTATATTTGAAAGCATTATGCTCAAAGGTCATATCACACCAATAACAGATTCTGAATATCGTTTTTTTTTTTATTAATTAATGAAAAATCTCGGGGTTGGACTCCCGAGATTTCAGGGTACCCCCAAGATTTGTTATTATATTTTACATTATAGCATCCAAAGGGTTAATAAGGTGTTAAGGTTATCTGAGTTACACCTCATCAAAAAGAGCAGAGTCTGATCTTTCTGATGAGGTATAATTCAGATAACCTTAACACCTTATTAACCCTTTGGATGCTATAATGTAAAATAAAGTCGAAGATCTCGGGGGGTACCCCGTAATCTTTTTTAATTAATAAAACAAAACGAAAATAGTCAGAATCTGTTATTGGTGTGATATGACCATTGGGCATAAATCTTCAAATACAAAAAAAAAAAAATCCCCAAAACTAAACTTGGGCTGAAGTGCATTGTAATAGAATATTGTCATTGAAAAATTTAGCAATAATGTGCAGTAACTCCCATACAGTATATAGGTTGAAATATGGTATCATTTTGACACATACATGTATGTGCTAGCGAGTTTGCGCATATAAGTTCTCACAAACTTTTAGATTGTTGTAAACATACAAACTTTGCTTCTACAAGTTGTACAGTGCACTCTCGATATAAAGTACTCCTCGGGACCCATCAAATTTGTTCTTTACAACAAAATTTCTTTATATCAGGGTTGCAAAAACAATAAAATACAAAGGAAATCCAAGATATGGGACCATATATTTTACTTCTTTATAATGAAATTTTGTTATATCAGTGTTCTTTATAACGAGAGTGCACTGTACAGAGTTTGTAAATAGAATTAGATTTGATATTGATCAAATTATGAGGCCTTTTGGGCCAGTCTTGAACTTTCTTGCTGGTTCACATCCACGCTTTGGGTTGTAATAGAATATGATTTCAATACTTGATCAGATGGGGGGGGGGGGGAGGGTTAAGAAAAATGAAAGGGAATATTGAATGTGAGAGAGGGGAGAGAGATTTGGCAAAACTTGATCCCTTTTACCAGCAAACATTTTTAGATTCTGAAGAAGTATTTTCTTAACTTCATGATTCAGTGATTGTTCAACACAAATATTTAGCAACATGACTTCACAAAGAAAGAGACGAAGACAACAATGAATGGCATTCTATGGGTTTATTTTGATGTATTTACATTTCCATTGACAAAAACTAAGACATTTTCATAATTGCACATGTGTAAATTTTGTTACATATCTTTGCAGCCAGTTCAGATAAAAGTTGGCCCTTTTGTACATACATGTAAAATACTGTTTTGGAAATAAATGTACACTGAGAATACAAAAAGACTTCAATAAAGGAACTTTGTATTTGGCTGCTCCTTTGTACCAACTAGTTTCATATATAATGTAGTGTGCAGTTACTGTGTTATACAGGGTGGCCCAGAAAGAATGCAACACTTACAATCGCTTATTTCTTCTACATCATCGGCAAAATGTAATTACTTTTTATTTCATTGGTTAGAACATTCTTTTTCCAACAATGATACCATGATCATTGATTTTTAGTAAGGCGTTTGAATCCTTGGGCCATTTTTCTGAGGCAATGTCATTTCCACATTTCCTAATTTTTCAACTCCACCGATCCTCGCAAAAGCGAAATATTCTCGTTACTGCGTGCCATAAAATAAGCCAAGCAGACAAAACCACAGGAATGCCCTCGCTTTGATAAAAATAAAGACAATGTGAGGAATTGCGGTATGTCTACCAGCTGATTTTATGGCACGCTGTGACGTGAGAATATCTCTGAATCGGTAAAGTTGAAAAAATGGGTAATTCATGAAATGACATTGCCTCAGAAGAATGGCCCTAGGATCTGAATGCCTTACTAAAAATCAATGATCATGGTATCATTTTGTTGAAAGGAATATTCTAACCAACGAAACAAAAAATGACACTTTGTGGATGATGGTAAAGGAATTAGTGATCACAGGTGTTGCATTCTTTCTGGGTCACACTGTATAGCTCTGAGTGAGTGTGGCATGTTGTAATTGACTGCTGGGATTGAATGGAGTTTTTTTTGTTTTTGTTTTTCAAATCAGTATAAACCCATATTTTAAGTTAAATAATTGTAAAAACAAAAGTATTGTGTGGCATACACAATTTGTAAATTTCAGTAGAGAGAAAATAAGATATGAACATTCTTTGAGAAACTCAATGTTACTAGAACATAAAAGTAAACCAGAACAATTGGCATGTTTCTACAGAACCCAGACCAGTATTGGATTTTTCAGAATCCGATAGCCACAAAAAATCTGATTATCGTACCTGTCTCCCGAGGTAGTTCTTTCCGGGTTAGTTCCCCGTTTTAGCACTGTGGAAACAAGCCGGATTCAATAATGCGATACAGCTGATGTGAGGTCGTGGTATGTTTCCTTCGCTAGGGTTGTGGTGCTTCATCTGACAGTGACAAACTAAACTGCAAAAATACCATCCAAAATGCAATAGAATGCATCGACCGGCAAATCGTATACCAGCCGCCATGACGGATATTTATTTACCCACAATGCACTAAGCCAACTTTCCAGACATCCGGTCACAACTGCATACAGGCGTAGAATCGGATACTTACCGATTACAGTGGAACCTCGATTTTAAGAGGTTGGATATAACAAAACTCTCTCACAACAAGGTCATTTTTCTGGTCCCAGCTCTTTATATTTCTTTGTTTTTTTAACCTGATATAATGAGAAACCTGATATAACAAGGTAATTTTCGTGGTCCCAAGGACCTCGTTATATCGAGGTTCCACTGTATACGCCTTCTGCTAAAACAATTACCCGGGTCTGCGTCAGCACGCTATGTAATTCCGGGTTTACAAAATTCTGGGTCTATCGGATTCTCTGTGGAAACACGCCGAATGAGGCAGACTTGGCTTGTCTTACCAACAACAAACATATTCAGGAAACCAAACATGATTTTGTTTTAATTCAAATTTCAGTTAGAAGTTCATAATGAATTCTTCAATTTGACAATCAACTCTTGGGCTTGCCATTGACCAGTTCAGTTCGAAGAACACTATCGCTTCGTCTGCCATGTCTGGGGTCCACCGGACACTCGGACAGCAAATAGTTTGCGGCTGTCTTTGAACAAAAGTATTGCATAAATTAACATATCAGCCATTTCGTTAAGTGTCACGCGATTCACGCATGCTGTATGTCACAAGCCAGGGTATAGATGATTGCTTTACGTGATCGGGTAAAACAATCGGCTTCATTTATTTTCTCGATTTTGATTTATATCCTGGTTTGTGACTTGTGTGACATTCCGCATGTGTGACTCGCGTGGCACTGACCACAGAATGGCTGAAAACCATCTGACATGGTCTCGGATGGCTCCCAGCTATGGTGGACAAAGTGGTTTGTATTCTTCAAAACGGGATTGGTCTATAGGAAGTATGTAAATTTGGTAAGTGACAGCCAGTGAATGAAAATGTATTTTAGCTCTTGAATGTCTCCAGTGTGAGTTTAGTTGCTACCTGCCTTGGGCAATCATTGATTTCCATTCCATTTCAATTGAAATCGTGCCTCATCAAGGATTCCATAAATATACACATTTTTATTGGCATATTTACAATTATTCAAAGTGGACAATACAAATATATAATAAAAGGCAAGGAGTGACTGCTAGCACACTTGCATCTGCATGTGTGTTATTATGGGCTATTAACTCTTTATCAACCACACTCAACACCCCCTGTGCCCCATTAATTTATGATGAATTACCTCTTTGGTAAAAAAAATAAAATGAAAAATACTGGAAAGTCAAGTGTAACGGTATGAACATGCCCATACCAATGGATTGCAACTTTGCAAGCGGTGTGTACAACGATAATGGCCACTGTTCCATTACGGGTACTGATATACAATATATCTAGACTTGTGTATTTCTGTGCAGATCAGCGAGCAAAGCATGGCTAGGGGCATGCTGATTAGCAATCGAAGCAAAACAGAGAACAAAGTTTTCAAAACAAGCTCATTTTGATAATTCAATTAAGATTGAAATTGAAGCAATAACTTGACAGCTGAGCTTAATAAATAGTACTTTGTATCTCGAACATGTTCTTTACAAAGAAGAATACTGGCATAATCAAAATGTTCTCAGGTCATTAACATTTAAATATCAAATACACAAGTTAAACATCATCATTAATACTTTACATTTTAAGGCACATTACACTCGAGAGTAAGCTTTGCTTCAAAACTCAATTGCATACATGGAATCACAAGTTTGCAATAAATACAAAAAAAAATATCATTATTTCAGAGATACGATACACAGTCCAATATACTTTCATGTTGAACTAAGTAACGTGTGTGGAGGAAGTGAGTGTGATCATGCTTTTCAATGATAATCTTTTTTTGGTGGGGGAGGGGGGTGGGTGGGGATGTAGAAGCAGTGTCCCTTTCTACAGTAGATACATATTTTGCTCTACAAAATTAAAATCTTATTTTTCAGCAATACAGTGGCTGGGAAACCTTTCTCCGTAGTCTGTATATATGTAAACACTACACAAAAAGTAACTTTTTTAACTACCCTAACGAAATAATTTTGAGCAAAATCATTTTGAAGGAGTGTTTCTGGACTCATTGCCTAACTTCTGTGTGAAAATGTGATCGATCCATCAAGTCATGCATGAGTGAGCACATATTAAAGATAAAAAGTCACTTTTCAAAAGTCACAAGGGTCATTTTGGGGGATTTCTGATGCAGGATTTTGACAAATTCTGTTTCTGGTGAATGATTAAGCGCTATTTATGTTAATCATCTATCGTTTGACCCCCTTACACCTTCCCTGACACTTTTGCATATTATACGCCAAGGTGAGCTCAATTTAAATATGTCCGTCCTTCCTGAATTTTGAAATTGTAAAATCCATTAAGTTTATTGAAAAAAATGAAATCCGATATTTTTCATCAACATGTATCTTTACATGTTGTACGAACATGAGAGGTTGTAACCATGTCATGGTTGAGTGAACACACTTTATAAATAAAACAAAAAATGCCATTATTTACCATTATTTTGGCATAAGAGACGACTCCTGTGACTTTTGAAAAGTGACATTTTTGCCTTTAATGCATGCTCACTCATGCATGACTTGACGGATCAGTCGCATTTTCACACAGAATTTAGTCAATGAGTGTAAGAACACCCCTGCTAAATTGTTCTGCTCAAATTTGCTTTGTTAAAAAGTTATGGTACTTAGAATAAGGGGGAATTTACTTTTTGTGTAGTGTTTAGATACTAGAAATATTTTACAACATTTGCTTTTCACTTCCATATCTACAACTGCCTCCACCTCTGCTCCTAAAAAAACCCCAGAGTATACGTAGTTACATTCAACATAATATGGCAGCAACGACCAAGAATGTGAAAGATATGATACTCCATTTTGTTACTCCTCCCCTCCTCTAAAAAAAAAAAAGAAAAGTGGTCGTGTCAGATATTGCTATGCCCAATATTGAATTTGACAATTTAGTAATTTTCAGTCACTATTTATAGCACCTCGCCACCTCTATTACTTCATCCAAAACACACACAACTGTTTAAAATGTATATAATAAAGATGACACAGTAATTTTCTAACTTTCAACTGCAGCATTGTATCTAAAAAGGAAAGAGCAAGACAAAACTCTTCCTTTTTTTCTGAAAAAGACCTGTTTTGTTCAACGTCTTGTACCCTGCAATTTGGCTTGAATACCATCACTAATACGGCAACTGTTCAATACACACTTTTGCTGAATATGTTCTTAAGTTCTCAAATTAATGAAATCAAATGTTTGTCAGATTTCCTGTGTTCCTGCGTCGTAATTCTGTCGTACCCCACGGGATTAATTCCCATACAGGTATATATGATGTCTTTTCATAATGAAAGTAGATGCAAACTGCACAACAATTTTGTTTTCTTGTTTTCTTTCTAATCGGCCAATTCACAACACAAAACGGCCTTCTCTCACTTTCAGTGGATTCTGGAATGATACCAATTAATTCCAATCCAATCACTTCAACAACGTGAGATAATCAGAACAACACTATGATCTTTGAATAGTTCTAATGGGGTAGAACGATATACTCTTAACTCCCCTGAGGGAAAAAGGTACTCCACGGGTAATCCAACCATGATATCAATACAGGGTTTCACGGTTGGAGAACGCAGTGGCGCGATTAGCAGTATCCTAATTTTGGTGTTTTACAACTTTATCCCTCTGTATCTAGAACAAAGTCATAATAAATCTGCCTTGACTTAACCCGTTGCTTACGGGGACCGGATGGGCCCTGTACAAAGTCTATGGAGATTTACAGAATCTCGTAGGCAACGGGTTAATAATACCTCAATCATTCCTCTGCGGTAGAATATTTAAATCGTTCTCCAGCACTAGTGTCCCATGATCGTTCTGAATGAAAATCTCTGTTCCTTGGCGTAGAAACTACTGGAATAATTGTGGTGTCTTGCCTTACACCACTCCTCACTGCATCGTTCAGCAGCATCATTTGCAGTGTTGTATTCAAGGCCGGCATCGAGGCCAATTTCTAGCACCTGTACAAACCCTATCGGAAAGTTATGTTTGGGAGTGACCTCGGACTCGGTCTTGGTCCGAGTCTCGGACTCGGTCTTGGTCCGAGTCACCTGCACAAACCCTATGGGAAAGTTATGTTTGGGAGTGACCTCGGTCTTGGTCCGAATCACCTGTACAAACCGTATGGGAAAGTGAAATATTGGGGTGGCCTCGGTCTCGGTCTCAGTCCGAGTCACCTGTACAAACCCTATGGGAAAGCTATGATTTGGAGCGGCCTCGGTCTTGGTCCGAGTCACCTGTACAAACCCTATGGGAAAGCGATGTTTTGGAGCGGCCTCTGTCTCAGTCTCGGTCTGAATCACCTGTACAAACCCTATGGGAAAGTAATGTTTTGGAGCGACCTTGGCCTCGGTCTCGGTCCGAGTCACCTGTACAAACCCTATGGGAAATCTATGTTTTGGAGCGGCCTCGGTCTTGGTCCCAGTCACCTGTACAAACCCTATGGGAAAGCTATGTTTTGGAGCGGCCTCGGTCTTGGTCTGAGTCACCTGTACAAACCCTATGGGAGAGTCATGTTTTGGAGTGGCCTCAGTCTCAGATATAACACTGATCACTTGATGTCCGCGATCATCTTATCCACCGCATCCCAGTCGATGTTGCTGAGGGCGCTGGTACTGCTCACTGACGCGATCTCTTCCAGTTCACGGATGTTGACGGCCGCAGCATAGTCGGCATATTCCTCACCATCTTCGTATTCGCCGAGGTCGTCATCGTACCCGTAGGGCTCGTCAATGGTTGGGAGACCCTTCAGTCCAAACAAACAAAAATAACGAGTAAATTGATCAATTGGATAAATGCATTAATGACGCCCCCGCCACAAGTGCATTTCTTTGGGATGCTCTAATTTCGGTACAGCCTAGCTTAAAACAAAAAGCTGTGTGGTATTGCCCTCTAGTACTGAAAGAGCAGGTTAAAATGGATGTTTCTCAGTACATAGGAGCAATTTCAGTGATTTAATGAGGTTTTAATTGTGGTTAACACTTTTCTTTTACTTGAACTCAGTTAAATAAGACATATTGGATACAATATGATAGGCAGGTTGCACAGGTATCACCAACGAAAATTTAAAATTACCTCTTTGTTGTACAAGTATTGACAGTCAAACTTGTTGTAAAGCTTTCTATGGGATTAAATGAATTCTATCACGGTGGAAGATTACTTCAATACTGGTAAATTAATGCTTGTTTCTCCTGAAGTAAACAAATTCAAGACAAATCCTTCCAGCCTGAATATATACTCTAGCCAGTGTTGCACATATTGGTATAAGTTTCAACTCATTTGGTTCTCGAAGCATTTTCGACTTCTCCCAATCATGTCAGCGATTCTGAATTTTCTTGCAATGTACATTAACGAATGACACGTATTCATTATTTTATAAACAATCCCATTACGCCATTAGGGAAAAGGACAAGAAAGCAAATCAATCTAATACCTTGCCCATTATAAATGATCAAGTTTCAATCTTACCTCTTCCATATCACTTTCGTTGGCGAGTATCCGTCTGACATCGTCCGATACACTCCACGGACTAAGCTCACTGACATCTGATCTGTCATCTCGACCGGTCGTGTCGGCTTTCCTCGATGGCACAGCGTAAGGCTGGTGACGTGGCGATGGTGTGCGGAGTGCAGGGGACTTGTATGTATACGTACCACTGGGTACTGCGCCCACTGTCAAATAAAAATATAAAATTAAAGAATGATTTTAATTTGCGTTTCTCGATGCGATTGAGCACTAAACTAAATGCATCTTACGTCATTTTGCAAAAAATCACAGGTTGGAGATCAAATCCACGACCTTTTGTATACTAGTCAGGCGTCAGACCACCGAGATTGCCCAATGGCTACAGGGGTATTACCGTATTTGCCAGTGTATAAACCACACCCCTGACTTTCGGCCTCGCTAAAAAAATTTTTTTTTAAATTTAACAGCGTGATTTTCTTTTTAAAATGGTGGGGTCACAATATGACTATGAGTGGCGTTAATATTTGGCTCCGTATGATGTTAAAAACGATCGTCTGGAGTTCGATTTTTACTCGTCGGACATGAATGCCGCTAATATTTAGTTCCATATTATTGTCAAGACGATGGTCGGGGGTTCGTTTTTACCAGTCAGA
>JZLH01S0089841.1:0-21176 GCA_001188425.1 Eucidaris tribuloides | reverse complement strand
ATTAATATTACCCCAGATTCCTCTGGGTTCCTAGTTCTCTGCTACGTACAGGGCAGCAATGTGGATAAATCACCTCACTGAATGATAAAAATGCACGTGGTGGGAATAAAACCCAGCCTCTCCCGCATGAAAGGCAAGAACAATCCACTACACAGCGACACCTCCACAGCATATCAGATTTAGCACGAAACTGCTTTCCAGTTGTAATTTTTTGTTTTATGTTATTATCTTCCTCCAGAGTCCAAATGAAATATCACACAAATTTCTTCTTTTCATCCGACAATTGGTTTCTCTGACGATACCTGATTTGGACCCTCTTTTTAGCCATCTTCCGTTGCTGTTCCGTGATGCCGAACTCCTCTGCGTCGACATCGTCATCTGCGATGACCTCAGCTATGATGTCACTCACCCCACTGATGCCGGAGATGCCCAGTGTAGCTGGTCCATCGGTGAAATCGGTCCTTTTAGCAACAAAATTTATGACATGTTTACACAGAAACCAATTCTGGCTTGGTAGTTTCACATTTGAATAATAAAATCAATTTGTGTTTAATCCTCATTAACCAAACTAGGGCAATTAGCACATGGGTATGTCTCTGCAGTCCACTCTCCCACCCAATTCAATTTAGATTCAAAAGCCTCATTGCACGTATACCCAGACTCGGCAGAAATTCATAAGATACATGTACCATGGCAACGAGACCAAATTAGACATGTATTAAGTCATTGTGTGCTTGACCTTTGACCCTTAACTCTGAAATCGAGTCAGGTCATTAGTGCCTTATACTACATACGGTACTTGATTCAAGTTACCATTGAAATCTGATAACCAATTTTCAGCTATCAAGGCAAAGAACCCAAATCAGACATGAATGAGGCCTTGTGATGTTTGAACTTTCAACTCCTCAATCTAATCAGGTCATCAGAGCCTCATACCTCATACTTGACAACCGAAGTTACATTAAAATCCGATTAGCCATTCTTAAGTTATCCCAGTATCAAGCCAAAATCAGACATGTATTAGGCCCTGTGACCTTTGAACTCCAAAATTTAATCAGTTCATCTTTGTATCAGAGTTCATACCTGACCCGAGTATCATTAAAATCCAATCACTGATTGTTGAGTTATTGTGGTAACAAGAACTGGTAATGAACGGACAGACGGATGCATGGACAACGCCATGATGCCTCCAGAACCTTTGGAGTGGAGGCATGAAAATTGTCTCATCTAACGGCTGTGCAAAATTCAACTTCAGTGAGTGCCGTGACAACAGTACATTCTATTTGAATTTCATCAACCCTATCAAGTTTTAAACAAAATATATTTTGCATTAAAAATCATATTTTCTTATGTTTGATGATAGAAAAAACACATAATAAATATCAAACTTGTTGGCAGCTTTGCTCTATACATATATACACAAACTACCTTTCTAAGTTGTTAATCTCTTCTGCATCTGCATCTCCATCTTTCAGTCTGTTTTCCTTTTTCCTATCTTCTTCCTCCTCCTCCCTATCCTCCACCTCCTGAATCTGAACATCATCTCTCCTTGCTCGTTCCTTTTCCTCCGTTGCATCCCGCCTCACAGTGTCCTCTTCCTCATCAGGAGCAGCGTCACCTGTTTGCCTCTTAGTCTTCTTATCTTCCTCCATCTTGGGATCACTGTAGTTCTTCAGAGAGTAATCTGGTCTTGTCCCATCCTTCAGCTTGCTTGGCGTCATGGCCTCAGACAGGTTCTCCACAGTGTGCAGCAGCTGCAAGACATAAGCGTCACGTATTAAGTTATCCAAGATTACTAGAGCCTGTTGACAAGGCCCTCACGCTGTATGTGCAAGCGAAGCCAGCCCAGCTGAGCATGTCAGCATGAGGACCTCATGAGATCTGCTTTACATCCTCATATTACACCTCTGACATTACCGTTTTTTGCAACCTCAGTTTGGTAGCAAATATCAACCAATCTACACGTTTGTCTATTTGATTCTATGTTATATACAATGATATGCAAAATCCTACTGGGAAGATGTTCTGCTGCTAACACACAAGTCGATCTATATGCATTTCAGTAGATGAAATGATTCCTACACACAAATTTTAGCGGGCCAGATCAGACCTTATAAAAAAAAATTCACCAAATACTGCTAAACTCACTCTATTCAAACAAGAAAGTGTACTAATTGGGTATTTGATGTTATTTTTTTTGTAGTTACCAGCATTGACGGACATTTTTAAACCCACCGAGTGCCCAACAATGCCAAGACGGACGTAATGTAGGTAGCACTTAATTCCATTGGTTGACTGGAACAGAGATCGGTTGTTCATGTGTGGTCATGAATACTACATTATGATGAGATTTGATCTGTTGTACTTTATTACAATCTGATGCAATGATTACAATTGAAAATTAAATGTACTGAATGAAGAATTTTTTTTTTTAAATGTCAACACGACTGTCACAACTGACCTCAAAATCTGATAAGACCTGATAGGATCACCAGGATTACTTCACGATTAAGACGATTTCAATGCAAATCGTGATAGTGGGAACACAGCTTTAGTGAAGTACTGTAGATGCAAAGAAGACGATTTGTTCCCACACCCTTATCTGAAAACAAGGAAAGGTTGGTACGGCTTACCAGTTTGGTGTTGCTGAAATCTCTCTGCATGGACTGAGATACCTCGTCTATCGCTCCCAGTCTTTCATTCATCTGAGTCAACTGTTGTTGGATGCGCTTCCTGGACTCACTTCTAGATACGCTGATCTCCGATCTCGGTGGCATCCTCCTGAGGTCAAATTAAAATATGTGAAAGATTTTTGGGGACCATTGTCACTTTCATGATTATCATACATCTCTTCCATTGAAGGAAATTTATCACAATGCCAACATACACATACAGAGTAATATTACAAGCAGTATAACATACATCACAGGAAATTTATACCTTTGCATTAATTATCTTATTTTATCTATTCTATCAAAGAAAGTCCCTAGTTTTCGGTGATACAGAAAACAGAAAAATTCCATGGAATTCGGGAAGAACAGCAGATTTCATGGAAAAACTATTTTTTTAGACTAAAATATTTGAATTATGAAAATACAGAAAAATATTTATCAACAGAGCAAAAACTAATTAAACAAAACATTTGTGCTGATAGACAGGCAAAAACAAATGTTTGACGAACACATAAAGCAGCTCCTGCGATGTTGAAATTTAATGGGGATATGAAGGAAAAATTACATAGGGTAAGTTACGTGTGTTGTTTCTGTTAGATTTTTATTCTATTTAAAATTGCTAAGTCAACACAGAATTTGATGTTTAAAACACGGACGAACACAGAAGAACACGGAAGTACATGGAATTAGCATTTTAGAAAACGGAGAATTGGGGACTTTACTATAAAAGACTAAGAACAAGGAATTCAACCATCAAGACATCTTACCCTGCTGCTGTCGGATCCGTCCCCAAGACTTTATTTGTAACTTCATCTGGTCCTCCCATCTTCCATCCATATCTCTCCTCCTCCTCCTCCTCCTCCTTCATCCTCGCTATGCCATCAACAGGTTGGGCATCCCGGTGGAAGAGAGCCTTGTAATGGAGTCCTGCAATTGTGGTGTCGTCTTCTTCTTTAGTCCGCTTGACATCTTCATCCTTCGCCTCAGGGGCTGGAGAACCGTCTTGCGGTGATGCTGGTCCCCTCCTCCTCCTCCTCCCGGCCTCTCTGGAGTCGGGATGCTGGGGGATGTCCCTGAAGACATCGGCCGCGTCAATGTCCACGACGTTGATGAAATCTCTGGCCGAAGAACCTGGTTGGCCAGCCTGGAATTGGGGATACAGGGATGCCAGTAATAATTTGTGAAAAGGACTGAAATTTACCTACAGTAAGCTATTTTATATACAAAAAAACCCTTAAAAATAGCCTGAAAATATATTGCCAGGGCTTGAATTCAGGCTTCTCCTAGCCTCCCCATACACACCCATATCCTCCACCACCCCCCATACCCCCCACCCTCCCCCATGACATCTCGGCAGTCAACCGCATGATCGCGACGAAAATTGTCACGCATGTTGCCCGCGACCTAATTTTCAAAATTGTATATTTTTTTCATAAAAATTATTTTTAGTTAATTATGCTTATTTATGCATAATCTGACACTTATGCAATCATAAACAGCATAAAATTAAGTAATTTGAATCAGTAAAGGCAAAAATATTCATATATTTATGATTTTTGGCTGAAAACACAATTTGTAATTGAAATTGGCCTAGATATTGTTAAAGTGAGAAGAACTGGTTAATAATTATTGAGGAACTACATTTAGTTTGCACTTGCATCATGCCATTAGTCAGAAACATTTTGTGAAACAGCGGATTGAAAGAACACAAAGGAAAGGTTTCCCTGTTTGAATTTTACTTACTCTACATAATCCCAAACAAAAACTTCAGATCATTCAATAATAATTAAATCTTAGTACATGTAAGTTGTTAAGATTCCAACAAACTTGTACAACCCATTATAAATGTATTGTATCCCTCTCCCAATGCACAAAAAAAGGAAAAATATAGCTATGGGAGGTGTCATGGCTTAGTATATAAGACTTTGGGTTCTCAAGTTAGAGGTCCGTGGTTCAAATTCACGCCATGGTGGTTGTGTCCTTGGGTAAGGCACTCTATCCCCATTACCCCATCCCTCGGATAGGACATACAGCCAAAGGTCCCGTGTTGAGACAGAAACACCTCAGCACGTAAAAGAATCCACACACTCCATCGAAAAGATTAGGGTGAAAACCCGGTGTTGTGGTCACATATCTACATGCATACATGTATCAGTACACGGTAGTGGCGTAGCTAGGATGCCTCAACGGGGAAAAGTGATTAATTCACTTTTCTAGTCTCTGTCATCAGTAATGTTAACAAATCTAAAATCTAGCTTACATTTATTCCTTTGGCTTCAGCATCCTGTCCGACTCCTGATCCAAACCGCAGACCAAAGAAGATGTCCGGAGCAATAATTTTTCCAGCCTCGTTCAGACCCGTTGCCGCAGTGGTGTATTGGGCCTCTGCTTCAGCTGCTGTTGACTTATCTGTATAAAGCAGGCATTGAAGACCGTGTCCATGATTTGCACACGCCGAAATGAACTTATCGACCAAATAAGCTAAAATTATTTACGATGTGAAGATTCACATCAACTCTTAACGTGCCGAAGTCGCAGATCTGCACCAAATAACACACATAAAGTCTATAATGGTGTAAATCCTCTGGCACAGTTAATACTCACTTCTCACAAAAGTCTTGGGCTAAAGTCAGGTTTCATAAAAATAAGCACTGATAAGAGTCAAACAGAATTATACATCACATAACGACGCAAACTGAATTTGAATTTTCACTAGTCTGACTGCCAACCCGATTCGCGTATCATCTAGAGTTAACTGAATACCTACGTACTGATAAATGCTTACAAGGTCAAAACCTCCCACCACTGCAGTCAGGTGATTGTCATGCACTCTCTGCTATGGTCAGACTAAATTTAGAATTAGTAGGTGAAAGCTACATCCATACTTGAAACCAAGACCATCATTACAAAATACACCTTGAGCAACAGCCCTATTTTAAATGATTCATCGTTTATATTGCAAAAAGGGCGAATTCAGTGTTGTGTGGAAAATGTGGGAAATGGATTCATGGGAGATGCACAAAGATGAAGAAAGTGACCCCGAGGTTGGCAAGAGATTTTGTGTGTGGAAAATGTGAAAAAGGACCAGGAGAGATGGTGGAACATGTTGAAAAGTTGTGTGACGAGGTGGAAACGGTGAAAGAGTTTTCATACCGGGGGGACAGGATGAGTATGAGTGGAGGGTGCAGGGCAGCTGTGACAGCGAGGGCAAGATTTGGATGGGTGAAGTTTAGGGAATGCGGAGAGTTGTTATATGGGAAAAGGTTTCCTCTGAAGATGAAAGAATTAGTTTATAGGAGTTGCGTGAGATCGGCGATGTTGTATGGGAGCGAAACGTGGTGTTTGAGTGAAAACGAGATGGGGATTCTGAGAAGGACTGAGAGAGCAATGGTTAGAGCGATGTGTGGTGTGAAGCTGATGGACAGGAAAGACTTGAGGTTTTGAAGCAAATGTTGGGTTTGGAAGAGACGGTGGATCAGATGGCGAAGGCGAACGGAGTACGTTGGTATGGACGTGTTGAGGAGGGATGTTGATCATGTTTTGAGAAGGGCGCTTGAGAAGTTGAGTTTGAAGTGGCTGGTCAGAGGGGAAGGGGGCGACCGAAGAAGACATGGAAGAAGCAAGTGGTGGAGGAGAGTAGGAGGGTTGGGTTGAGGGAGGAGGATGCGCCGAATAGAGTAAAGTGGAGGGAGGGGGTGAGGGTGATTTCTGTGAGTGCGAGGTGAATCCACCCACCCCCGTAGTCGGGGACTAAACCGGATTTAAAACCTGGATTACTACTACTACTACTTACAATGTATGAATCCCAAATTTTGACCACTGCCTGTTTATGTACCTATCTTTAGTTGGATCAAATCTGAGCAAAAACGGTTTGGTGTGCAAATCAAACACAGTCTTTAATTATTTATTATTATACAAAGCCAATTCCTCATGTACAGACTGCAATAACCATGTCATTACTGGGACAGTCTTTGTACCTTTTTTGTTCACTTATCAAATTCCCCACGAACAGTTAACATTCAACTTTCCTGAACATTAAACAATCTGTCAAATGAAAGATTGTCACCCCAACTATGTAATATGTCTGATAGAGACAAGTACAAGGTAGAACAAAATCATTCCTTATAGATCGGTATCATCTTAACTCTATCTAGGCCTGGGTGTTTTGGGAGATCATATGGCTGAGGGGGGCGGGCCTCACAGGCACCCCCCCCCCCCAGATCTCGGCCGTCGACCGCACGATCGCGACGAAAATTGGCACGCACATCGCCCACGACCTAATCTACAAAATTGTATAGTTATTTTTTTCATGAAAATGGTTTTTAGTTAATTATGCTAATTTATGCATAATTAATATGTGAAATCATACTTTTTGCTATAATTCACTAAATGAATCTCCAAATGTGCTAATTTTTGGTGTAGAAACCCTTTGTGGTATTCTTAGCAAATGTACTGAAAAAGAATTGCGATATCAGATGAATTTCTTATGTATTTTATTGTTTTTGTAATTTCTTATGTATTTCTTTGTATTTTTTGACCTTTTGTTTTTTATTGTTTTTTCGATGAAATTTGTCGGTAACACTTATGCGATCATAAACAGCATAATATTAAGTAATTTGAATCAGTAAAAGCAAAAATATTAATACATTTATGATATTTGGCTGAAAACACAATTTGTATTGAAATTGTACACAAAATCACGTTTTTTAGCAAACTTTGGTGCGACATATATGTACAAAATTGTACGTATCTTCGGAACCGCATAACCGGGCATAGCAAATTGGGTCTTAAAAGACGCGGGAAACTTGGGGGGAGAAAGTCATGAAACATCGCGGCGAGAGCTTTTCGCGTTGCGAACGTATTGCGCGAAACGTCACGGGGGGGGCCTCCCAGAACCCCCCCCCCCCGGCCTAGATAGGGTTAACAAGAGCAGGGGGGAAAATTGGGAAGGAAATAACCCACACTCACCAGACTTTTTCATTTAGATTTTTGCCCTGCCTGCTATCATTCTGCTTCAGTGTTTCTGTCAACCCTTCAGATTCCATGGTGGACGTCCCTGCATCCGATGTTTGCTTGGTTTCTGGCTGTCTCGACTTGGCCTCTAGAGGGGGCTGTTGCAGTTTCATGACCGTCTCGTAGTGGATTTGGGCAGAGGATGGTAGGATAGGGTGTGCATCTGGATCTTTGAGTGTATCGTCGTATGTACCTACAAGTAGACACAAATAAAATGGGTAGTCAATTTCAATGAAAAACAGATTTATCAAGAATTGTGATTTTACCAGAGGGGAATTTTTGGGCTGTCCCATCATTTCACATTGTTCAATATTTCTGACAGAGATTGTAATGTACATGTAGTTTATTTCTCAATGCTTTAATTTCTATGAATTTTGAAATGCCCTAAAATGATTGTTAACCCTACCTCAGTTGGGCTATTTTAGGAGATTTAAAAAAAAAAAAAAATTGCAATATTAAATACAATATGCATATTTGTGGCATATAGAGTACTTGGAAACAGTTTGTGCCAAGTGAACAACCCGTTGGGGGAAATCCTAGAGACCGACAGTCCCATACACTGAGGGTCCAATATATTGATTTTCCAGTAATGATAAGGGTTCGACAGACCATTATAAAGAAAGGGTCTGGTAGACTGATTGTCAAAAAGGGTCTGATAGAGCGATTACTGGAAAAGTTCTGAAAGACTGATTATTTAAAATAATCTGATGGACTGTTTTTGTTAATCACTCTATCAGACCCTTTTTGATAATAGGTCTATTAGACCCATTCGATAATCGGTCTATTAGACCCATTCGATAATCGGTCTATCAGACCCTTCTCATTAATCTGTCAACCAGACCCTCAGTCTATCAGACCCTTGGTCTATCGAACCCTTGGTCCATGAAACCTTGGGTCAATCGAACCCTCAGTCTATCAGGCCCTCAGTCTATAAAATTTTTGATCTATCAGAGCCTCAGTCTACCAGACCCTCGGTTTATCAAATGCTCGGTCTATCAGACCCTCGGCCTATTGGACGGTAACCAGCCAATACGCAATTTCTTTCCCCACCTGGTTTGATGGCATAGCCTTGACCCAAGTCTGAAACCTGTGTCTCCACATCATGTACTATCTTTGATGACCTCTCTTGGGGTGCAGGTGACATGAATTCAGTCTGTGAAAAGCAAAAAAAAAAGGAAAAAGGAGGTTTAAAGATTGTGTCATTGATTTGCACGTCAAAAAACATCTATATGAATCAAATCAGCTGAAATCATATCCAATGTGAAGATTAATATAAATAAACACGGGGTAAAATATTGAGTTTTGTGAAAATCTGGACAGTTACTTGCATGCTTTTTCAAATTGCTCAGGAGCAATTTAAAAAATCCGGCACGTCAAACGTGCACGTGCCGGTTCCAAAATGGTCGTCAACCGTTTACCAAGGTCGTGCAGGATAGCCGTTAACCAATCAGAGGGCTGCGGCTGGTCTTGCTACGGTGGCACAGTAAGCGGCGATTCGCAGTTTGAGGGAAAATGAAACTAAAGAACAACATTCGGGTAACATGTCGTTATTAGTTTTTCTCATAAAACAACAAATTCATGACGTATGGATCTCAGACTTTCAACACACCATTTGTAAGTACTAAACTACCGTTTGGTATTGATAATGAAGGGAAGTAATGGACTTGCACATCCTTGACACAATCTTTAAGGAATATTTGTTTTAAGTCATCAAACATACAAATGTGATTATCTCAAAGTGTATGATCATAGCTAACAGTCCATTTGCAATGACCAACATGGCATGCCAACATTACAGCATAACAGAGTATAAACAGAGATGGATTATTGGCATTCTCATTTTCAACACATATCAACTTACAAGGAAACTGATTGATTGACTGATTTACTTATGTATTTACTAATTTATTTATTCATCAATCTATTATTTTATTCTATTTCATTTTCTAAGAGCTATTTTAATGCTATTTACATGATTGAATGAATACAATACCTCTCCAAGTGATTCTTCATCTTCGTCCCTCTTAATTTGTTTGTAACGTTTGCTCTCTCTCATGAATGATTTCTCCTCCTTGGGCTTCACCTGTACCACTCTTCTCTTTGGTAATGTTTTGTTTTCTCCTCCTCCTCCTCCTCCACTTCATTCTCGAGATCATCATCATCTTTATCAACCATGTCATCTTTTATCTCCTCATCTCCATCTTGGATACGAGTATCTTCCTCCTTGATCTTCGCTGGTTCACTCTTTTCTCCATGCTCTTTCTTTCTTGTAGCCGACACCTTTTGAGTTGCACTGAGTGCCTGCGATGCAACCTTTTCTCGTCTTCTTTGTCTATAGATTCAACAAAAAATTGTAAGTTGTCATTTCTTTCAAAAACATGATAGAGAAAAGGATAAATAAATCAACAAAAACATAAAAGGCAGAGCATCACTATGTCATGCCTAAAAATTAACATTGTGTAAATACAGTGGCATATAAAAGAAAATAACATCTGAGAACATTTAGCAAAGTATAGGCGCTAGAAACTCAGTTTTAGTCGAATTATAGTGAACATAAAACTCTGATTTGAATGATTGTATTGCAGAGACAAAAATTCCAAGCATAGAATGTAGTACACCAAACAGCCATTTTTTGCACATTTTTCAAAATCTAGCCAGCTACTGATGGTCAGACTCACAGACATGTCCTTCATCGATAGCCTTTAAGGGCATGAGTGATCTTTTCCTGTACTGCGGGAAGGGGTGCAAATGAGATTCCCTGCCTTTAATCAAGAGCCCCGGGGGCAGACAATCTTTAATGAATGGTGGGATGAAACACATATGTTTGTGTAGACTTCTTCAAGAGATACAAAGTGGTTTGGAGGTTGACATACCTGGATGTTGTTGTAGGATCCTCATCTGACTCCAGATGTAAGAGCTTAAGAGGTTCATTCTGCTGCTCTCTCCTTTCTTCTTCCTTTTGCAATTTCTGTTTGTGTTTCTGTTGTTCGTACGCCATGATCTCTTCTTGAGAAACAAACGGGAGAAACTGAGTCGGCTGACGCAGCTTTGGGTGAATCAACGGCTGCAGACTGGGCTGATCCACGTGCAAGAGAGGCAGGTTGATACGAGTCCTTTCCACATCGGCAGCTCCACTCCCGGCAGGGGCGTAAGACTTCTTGTGAAGGGGGTGCAACAGGTGCGGTGTTTCCGTTTGGTGTGACCGAGGCTCTAATCTGAGAAGGGGGATATCTACCTTCCCAGCAGTTGGTTGAATCTCCTGTGCTCCCCTTGTTGCAGGATGCACCCAAGCCTCTCGGGGGGTAGGTCTAGGAGGTAAGTACTGGCCGCTTGGATAGGGTGGGAGGGACTGATTGCTAACGTGATGGGGTTGGTGAGAGTGATCCGTTTGTGGTTGGCCTACAATGGGGTGCACCAACAACGGACACGGGTGATACTCCGCTTCCGTTGGTATCCTAAGCAACGGCATTCCCCCTATCGATGGAGGATACACCCTCGAGTTTTGATAGGTGGGTGGACCCTGTTGTCGGTCAAAGCCAAATGTGAATGTTTGCCTGTAACCCGGAGGTTTGCCCGTCGTTGGTCCCGTAGGTCCACGCACATTTTGTCCATTTACAACTCGACTTGCACTCGTTTCCTTTGATGGTACCATGTCATAGTCCTCTGCACTCCCCATGAACCTCTGTCTCTTATCATAGAAGCCGGAAGTTACCTGAGGCTCTGCTGGCAAGGTGAGCAAGGGAAACCCAGCGATCGTGGGCATCTGTCTGGCCAATGGTGTGCTAGTAGCATGATGCCCCATCGGTCCTGCATGGGTGTTTTCCAAGTCTTCCAGTCGTAAGGAACTTACCACCTCAGTTTGACTACCATGGGGTAATTGGTCTGGTTGCAAGTATGTGGGAACACTATCAGTGGCATCATGAGATTTTCCTGGTTTGGCAACATGAGTTTGAGATGCCAAAGATTCTTTTTCCTTCGTTGCAATGTGGTCTGCAGGGTCAGCAGCTGGAATCTGAGCAAGTGTCGAAGCTGCACCAGGGGATGGTGATGGAGCCTGGGTGGAGGCAGTGACCTGAATTTCCTGGAGAACCTCTCTCTTCCGTTTCCCTGGGTGTTGATCTCTGGTAGGATCACGAGTTGGTGTCTCTAGATCAGCTAACGTCAGCGTTCCCCCTGCAGTGTCCAGCATACTCATCACGGAATGATGCTGAGCCTAGATTTGTGATCAGGTGGTAGAGTTAGAAAAAATGAAAATATGATCTAAATTAGGTTGTGAGAGAATAAAAATATATAATTCTAGCAACATTGAACATTCATATGCTAAAGGAAAACCTCCTGAAAATGGTGATGGATCAATTTATGTAACAATACTGTAATTGTGTCATAGGTAAAAGATAAAATCAGTAGTTTCAGGTAACACATACATGTACCTGACCCAATCTTTAACAAAGTTTTTTCAAATTAAATGTCCACTTTTGACTTTACAATTCATTTGATTGTGTTTACACATTTTCACTTTACTGTGTGAACACAAAAGTGTATGCTGCGTTCAAATGTGTACTTCAAGATGTCATAATTCACTGCATAAATCAAATCTCCTGCATGAAGCAAACTCCAACACAAATAATTTTGAGGTCAAGTTGAGGTCTCAAAGATGTTGTGGTTTTATGAGGGGGGGGGGGATATTTTTCTGAATATACTGATAATCTACAAATTGGTTGGTAACAATTCTCCCCCAAAAGGGTACAAATATTATGACTTCCTTGCAGTTTGAATCAATCCCCAAAAGTCAGAATTAAAACTAGTAACATAAGAGTGTTGATTTAAATCACTAAACTACACTTGGGATAAAATGCCCACTTATTATGACTCCAAATGGTAAATGCATGAAATTATATGAAAATATGTAATATAGGGAATTTTGCACAGAAAATGTGTAACATCTTAAAAAATGTTCAAAAAAAGGAACACACAGTGAGTCAATTCTATACTAACTATATAACTATTAATGGTGTGTTGGAGGGGGGGGGGGGGTTGCTTTTATTTTTCAGGGCAGCCCTTTCTTTGTTTTAATTCTAGCTCTGTCCAGCTGCGTATCCAGCATACTCTGTCTAAATAATTCACTTCTTGATATTTACAAGTAGGCCTATTAATGGTCCACAAGTGCCAATTTTGGCTCCTCACTCATATTCTTTTCAATATCTGACGGACAAGTTTCTTTATGTCACCATTGACCTTTGGTCCTTGGCCCTCATTAGATCCAGCTGCAGTGTTTGGCCTCGTACTGTCCTCATTGTCCATGATGTATCTGAAAGACGAAATCATAAAAGTATACGAAGTAGTACTTCAACATGACAATGTCTATAACACGGCACATTTTGACGTATTGGATTATCTTCAACAAGGTTGTCACACAGAGTTTTCAGTGCTGGGCCGACTTGGCCGCAAGGTCAAGTGTGCAGCTTAGTAGTCAAATTCATGTATTATGGAATGTGGGTGTTGAAGCATACAGGCTAGACACGATTTGATGGTGATTCTAATACCATTCTTTTATCAGAAAAAATAAAAAATAGCCAGCATACAATATTTTTGTGGTATTTTACTTTTTAATAATTCAATTTTGGAACCGATTTCATTTTGTTTGTTGTTAATAACTTGAAAATAGTAGTACTCTCGATCTGCATTTGTGTGTGTGTGTGTGTGTGTGTGTGTGTTGTAACACAAGTTTACATGCTACAGAATTATACTAGTCATTAGTTTGATGTGTTCTCATTTGTTTTCTGATGTAGTGATTCAATTCACAATCACTAAAGTTTCGAAAATAAGAACACATCATTGCCTTGTCATTCAAACACATGGAAAAAACAACTATGTGCCACAAAACTTTTGAAGACAGAAATAAAACAGATGCCATTACTGACATACACAAAGATATGAAATTGTAATATTGAATCAGGTTTTGTTTATTCAAATGACTTTTATCAATGCACCACCACTTTTTTTTACAATTCTACTTATGTGTGGAGCCAACATATACATGTACATGCAACTGCCCACCCATTATCCCATACTTGCCAACTCTACTGCTTTTGGATCTAACTGAACTGCAGATTTTCTTTACAATCTACCACATTTCATTTTCAGCATTTTTGTCAGACATTGAAAATTTGAAGTAAAAAATATACAGCTTAAAGAGAACACACAGTACCGGTTGATGATGAAAAATCTTTCATCAAAATTGCACATTTCATTGGTTTCCAGGTGAGAGTAAACTACATTTGCATTATAATGCGGGACTAATTCACTTCATATGCAATAAAAAGTTGAGGAATTGGCAGTTTGAGTACCCGACGGAGTAAGCTCCGTTGCTGCAGTGTGTATGGCAACAATTAACATAGTCCCACGTATAGATTTCTGTATTAGTACTTTGTCAGCAGTGGGGATTTGTGTAACAGATATGTCCAAAATGAAGTGTTCTGTTGTTTTCAACTACTCTCTCCTGTACAGTAGTGACTTTTTTAGAATACCATCTGTTCACAGAAGGTTTGAAAGCAGTTGATGTAAAAATGTTGTTGTTCTGCAAGTAATCAACCAGTACTGTGTATTCTCTTTAAATTTAGGTGTAGATCCACCCGTAGAACTATAGGGTAGTACAGAGCAAAAGATGCTGTACTACCCCATAGCTCGGCAATCGCAGCCAGGCCGTCTCCCTTCACATGTGGGACACCCTCGCCAGTCATCCACAGCGTACAGAAGAAATGGTACCAGCACCTCATTGATACCAATCCTTGAACTAGCACGCATGGGCACGCATGCCCATCAACCAAGCAATAGTCGCCTGAAGACGTTTGTCCACCAAGATTTCACGGACAGACGAATGTATCGGTAAGTAAACTTTGCAGCAAATAAAGACAATTCAAGCTTTCAAAAGGACGTTTTACATTGAAATGTAATACATTAAGGCTTTTGTACAATACATAAATTGTCCATTCCACAAAGTTCATGTCTTGCAGCAAACAGCGGTTCAAACAAACAACCGCTACCACGAGCGATGAAGGCGACAGTCTACAGTCTTCACTACGGATCGCTCTCAGCTCAAGCGTGTGTTACTCTATTGGTTATGGCTCAGTCAGAACGATCACATTCACAAACATCATAAGCTGGCGTAGCTGAGCCGGAGGCGGGCTGGCCCAAAATCTCCACACTGTGGGCATCCCCCACCCCCGCGCAACACGTACGGTCATTACGCCTCTAGGACTAAAATCAGTCTCTTTCTCGGTCGAGATTTGTTCCGCTGAACTACGTTTGGTACAGAATCTTTCTCTACAAAGACTGAAGTAAGTCCACATCGCCGGTGAACGACGGGGGACTGTTATGGGACTAGTAAATAAAATTATCCGTTTAGTTTTTTTTTAGTACGTTGACTTTTGAACATGAAATCACATTTATTAGATGTCATGCCCCATAAATTACGAAATAAGGATGGAAATACCACTGTAAATCACTGCAATACCTAGCCCCGACCCTCAGAGAATGAAAATCAGTCAGCGCATTCGACGTAACGATCGCCCATCTTTGTTTACTAGTACTGCCAGACTCTGCAGTATATGCTTGGCTGCATGTGCCGACGATTGATGAATGCAAATGCCGTAACACGATCGTGATTGGCCCCGCTGTTCATGCGTGAAGATCAGTTCAATCACGGCCATGGAAATCCGCTGTACGCTGTGTATTCTTCCGCGAAAAGACGGTACTAAATTCATTTCTTAGTGAGCTGGTAAGCCCATCGCATGTCTGAGCATTTCAAAGTTAGCATACGATGGTATAATTTAGGATTTTGCTTCATTTATTTTGTTGTAATCGCTTCGGGTGAGGTACCTCACCCTAAACGGTATAGGGCAGTTGGTTTAAGGCGTCTTGCGAGAGCCGCTACAGTAAAAAGATTGCGGAGGATTCCGTCCGTGTACGAATGCAAGCTCTAAAGATCAGAAATTGCTAAAAAACAAACTGCTTTCGAACGGACGCATTTTTTCAGTCTATTACGCTTCAGGGTGTCCTGAATGCCCATTACATTTTTCTTGCGATACGTGTTACCATATGTTCAATGCACAATCCCATTGCTGTGGGCACAAGTCGAATAAATGCGTCATACTTTGTTGTCAAATCTCACCTTTTCAACCTTTTAGAATGTTTATCCTGGAGTGTAAAAGTTCCTTGAATTTGGATCAAAATTAAAGCTTATCGTATTTGGCTCCATCTTTTCCCAAAGGATTTGGATATAATGAGTTGTTCACACTGAGAAAACAAAAAACAACCTTCTTGTCTATCCTTTACCAAGTATGTGGTGATAAGATGAGGTCCAGTTACAGTGAAAAATATTTCAAACATGGGGAATCCCCCTGATACACTTTGTTTTTCTCATATCCACAGGATAAACCCCCGCCAGGCTCTCAAAGTACCCTTGCCTTCATCTGTGGTGTTAGCCAATGAAGCCTAACAGTATATGGCCAGATGTGCAACAGTCCGTGTGTGCTACATTTCTGTGCTGATCCCAAGGAAACATTGCAGAAAAAGACCTAATTTATTCTGGACATATCTTTGATTAGGAACATTGGTGTAGTTCCCAAATTTGAAACAGCCTTCTCAGCTACATGCTTACTAAAAAATGCAAACAAAATAAATCTGAAGGCTTCAAAATTTGTGAAAATTAAAGTCTTTCAGACATAAAATCTAACGTTAGATTCTAACTCTTTTTTAACATGTTAAAGTTCAATCTGTCAATGTTGAATGCCCAGAACTGTACTGATTTATGAAAGTAAGGATGTGATAATGTTTGAGAATCCACACAGATTACTGTCGCGACAAGCCATGACTTTCAGCACGGATCGCGAGCGAGTCTCTACGAGTTGGTCCGTCCCGACTTATAATCGGCGTATTCCAACACAAAATCTCAACGAGTGGGACTGGTTTACGTTAGTTGCCCATAAAAGGTTCGTCGATTACTTTATTCGCAGATTCTTAAATACAGCACGCGAAATAAGATTAATGTATCCTTACGTTCATCTCAGTTAACATTAGCTTTGTTAAATCCGATGATTTGCGAAACCATTAAATTTGTAGCGTACAGACATCATTATCGTCACTATGGTCACAGACACTAAATTATTATTCGAAAGTTGATTATTCCTTTCTGGTAATTGACGCCAGAGGGCGACAAGATCAAAGCCCATAGAGATAGATAAGAATGTCAAAGGCGGAACAGAGCCAAAGGCCGGGTGGGTTATTTGACAATTAGTTAATTTCGGTCAGGACCAGGCCGGGGACCGGCAAATACACCAACATAAAACTCAGGCCCGTACAGGGGGGGGGGGAGGAGGTTCGGGGGCGTTCGAAACGACCCCCCCCCCCCCGCGTCGCGACCAAAGCGTCGCCTCGGTATAAAAAAGAACTAAAATAAAATTAGAGAAAATCACGGGCCACATACGCAGTGTGCGTCAATCTGTTTTGGGATAAGGGGGGGGGGGGGGGGAGAATTTCCAAAAATTTTCGGCCACGCTCCTGGCGCGCAAACATGCAATATAGGGGGTAGTAATATTTTCGCGCAAGGCGCTGCCGCCACAAATTAAATATTGTGTAATAGTTCAAATGCCTTTTGTAGGTGCCTTTCGCATTGCTCTGCATTACGTTTAAATGGAATGATCCAATTTGTCATTTTTTTTCGGGGGGGGGGGGGAAATTGAAAAACTCAAAATTTTCGGCGCGCTCTGGGCGCAGAATTGCAATACAATATGTCTGCCCTAATATTTTCATTGGCGTGGGAATAGAATGATACAATTAATGGTTTTGCAGTGCTTGCGCTGCTTTTTAAACATAGGCCTATATATGTTTTTCAATTTATCAGTTTTTCTGGGGGAGGGGGCATGATTGTCCCAATATTTTCATTGACGTGGTAATATGTCAAAATGTTTGGCGCGTTACGCGCGCAAAATTTCAATGTCGCTGAGCAATTTTTCGCGCGAGGTGCGCAGCAAAATTGAATAATGTATAAGTTCAGTGGTTTTGTAGTGCCTTACATTGCTTGTTATGAACATATCATTTTTCAATTTATCGGTTTTTTAGGGGCGGGAGGCAAAACAATATTTTCCCCAACATTTTTATTGGCGTGGTAGTACAATGTCAAAATTTTCGGCGCGCTACACGCGCAAAACTTGACATATAGCCTAGCAATTTTTCGCGTGAGGTGTGCCGCAAAACTGAATATTGTGTATGTTTAATGGTTTAGTAGTGCCTTTCGCTACTGTTTAAACATATTCTTGCATTGTTTTTAGAATTTTTCAATTTGTCAACTTTTTAGTAGGGGTATAAGAAAAACGTCACGTTCTGCATAGGGTGTGATCCTCACTCGCCCTCCCCACATTTATGCCCCTAAGTTTGCTATTTGGAGAAAATTATACTGCCGTTATACCTGTAAAAAATAGGCATCAAAACGCTGTTTTGGGGGCTCAAAATGCAAAAATTTCCCTCCCCGCTCGGTCGCTTCGCTCCCTCGCAAAAGGTCCGGTCACTCAGATTTTCGAACCTCCCCCCAAAAATTCTGGTTACGGGCCTGAAACTACTAACGAACTAGTTAGTTACTAACTTACAAATTAAACGAATGAATGGATTCTAAAAAAAAAACCAGAAAACAAAACAGACACAACACAAAAATACTTTAAAAAAAGTTCAAACACATGCCACGCACGCACAATTAAGTGTGAATAGAAATATGCCTAACGTAACCCCCCGGGGGGGGGGGTCACTTAGTTTAATTGTGTGATACCTATATGTACCGCGGTTAAGATCCCCATTTTCAGCCAAATTTCCGTTCCAGAGCATCACAATTCAGAAGGCACAGAATATTTTTTATTTTTTCATTCCAGAGACCCCCAAATTTGCCGCTTCCCTTCTGATTTTTTGCTTTCGCCGCCCGCCAGAGCATTGCCCTTTCAGCCACGTGTTGCGCCGTTGGCGCCGCTCAGTAACTTCGCCGGGTTTATAGTTCCAGACCGGGGGGGGGGGGTACTTGCTAGTAAGTCTCGTTGAACGCGGCAGTGTGCCGCTCGTAATTAGGTGACTTTTTCGTCAAAAAATCCTTAAAACCATTGGGTATAGTTTTGGGTGCGAAAAAATCCTTAACATGGGTCATGATTTTGGAAATTTTACGATTTACACTAGATATTTTCGCCTATTTCATCGCTAATGCCTAAAAAAAGGCCACTTTTCTTGATAAAAAACCTTAATAATAGGTACCATTTTCCTGCCCAAAATGACCTTTAAAAAAGTCGGGTTTTTCGACTTCAAGCCGCCACCCCCCCCCCCCCCCCGCTCGGCAACCAAATCTGAGTACCCCCCCCCCGGCCGGGGGGTTCCAGAGCATAGCATTTGAGGTTTTTCTGAAGATCATTTCCGGAGACCCACATTTTTTGCTCAAGCCAGTTCCAGAGCCCCCCGATTTTCGACTCGGTGCGGCACAAAGTATTCACGTTGCTGCTAGTCGAGTGCCACACCCCCGCCGGGGGGGGGGGTTAGTGAAACCGGTCCTTTTTTCATAATTTAATTATACATTTATGCTCAGTTGCACCTTTTCTGTCTGAATAGACAACACATTACAACAACTTTTGATGATAGACAGAGTTTACAAACGATAATTTTTGTTGATTTATTATTTATGTCGGTTATGACGTGCTGAACCGTATATTGTGGCAGGAGTGTAGTGTAGTGAACTAACAGGAATTTGCGGAATTTTTCGGATCCCGGGATTCAGCGCCACATATTTTTGCACAGCGGTGTCAAGGAAAAAGCGGGGAAACCTGCGAGATTTGAAAGGAATTTTTCATATTTACCAAACAATATGTAAAGAAAGTCATCCTGTGAACGTACTATTAGGCCTATATCTTCTTGTTTCATTACATACCAGTAACAAAGGCTTTTCATCATGGCCTTAGCCAAGACAAGCAGAAAGGACACATCATTTAAAATCATATGCTAGGGAGCAAATTTTGATTCAAACCGTTGTGGTTTGCTTACATCGCAAGATTTAAAAGCCCACACAGCGGGCCACTGTCATTACAAGGTGCGACACCACACTCCGGTGGAACAAAAACGTTGCAGGCGATCATACGCGCGTAGCGAGCCGGGGGGAGGGGGGCATCTCGACTTACAAAGTGATACCTATGTGCACACCTGAACGAAATCGGGGGCTCTGGAACGGGTCTTGAGCTGAAAAATGGGGGGTCTCTGGAACTGAGCTTAAGGCTTCTGCAAAACCTCAAAATGAGTTGCTCTGCGAACTCACCGCGGCGAAGTTCCGTTGGCGCGCCGTTGCTAAAGGGCAATGCTCTGGCTCGGCCGCGCCAGAAATCAGAAGCGAAACGCAAATTTTGGGGTGGAAAAATCAAAATTTATTCTACTGACTTCTCAAATTGAGATGCTCTGCGAAAGGAATTTTTGGGCTTGCAATAGGAAGGGTCTCAACGTGGCACATACGTAATCACACATTATACTAAGTCCCTCCCCCCCCCCCCCCCTCCTCCGGGGTACGAGTGAAAGCTAGCCAAAATCCGCCCAACAAACAAAATCGGGGGAAAGTCCTTTACTTTCAAAAGAGGTTTACTTGAAAAGGGTGTCTTTTCAGATTTGAATACTTGTTAAGGGTATAGATCGGAGGACGAGTACTTGTTTACTGTTTGGGGTCCATTTTTGTGCCCTAAGCAAGTTATTATGTGAAATCAGTCGTGCTGGAACCCGTTCGTTCAGTTCGCTTCAAATGCATTCATTTTAAAAATCACGCTAAAATAAACACGTTTTCATTTTATTTGTTCTCTGACATCACTTATTCATTATGAATGAGGTGTAAGATATGAAAAAAAAATCTGAATTTTTATGTTGCCTTTATTTATCAATTACATGTAATTATCGAACGGAAACCCATTAAATAGTAATTTTTGCATTTGATGAGGTACATGTATGACCGTTGATCTTTGACTTCGAAATCGAACTTGGGCTGTAGACCTATTTTGATATCACCAAATCAAATTAAATTCCGTCAAACAGTAGGGGGGCTACTAAAGTTATCGAACGGAAGGACGGGCGGACCGTGCAGCGGCCCCGGGGCAGCGGCTTCGGGAGAGGGGATAATAAAGTGTATATCAAGAAGAGAAAGAGCTTTGCAAACATGCAAAAATTCATCAAAAATATTATTCTTTATGAATATCTTTGCCATGAAATCCGCCTTCCTTTCCTGGGACACGCTATACTGTTTCAAAACGGGAAATCGCGTGAGTTTATTTTGGCAATTTCATTGCTTTGCATTCATCAGGAAGTTAAAATATTCGCGTCTGTTAAGTCGCGAAATTCGTGAAAATAAAACCACCGCGAAATAATCAGCGTATAAAGACTTGCGCTTACCTATGACTGATTGATTTTGTGATTGATTGATTGATGGATTGATGG
>JZLH01S0089835.1:7051-18126 GCA_001188425.1 Eucidaris tribuloides | reverse complement strand
GGCTACTCAACTCTAAACAAATATCAAACCTATTGCAAAGAGGTTTTTTTAAACAAAAAGTAGGAAAAAGTAGGACCAGTCGAATGCCTGCATTATTTCTGTGACGTTAGTCTATTATTTATGAAATGACGTTCAATGCAATCTTATTTTATACTTAAACAACACTGCTTCCACGCTAATTCTTTTATGCTACTCTACAAGCACCATCTTGCAAAATGTCTACAAGCTAAAAACAAGTTTTTGCATTTTGGTCCGTGATGCAATAATGACATCATACCAGAAAGGCAGCTATATTTTTATACCCTTACAAGCAACATCCACATATTATTGATTTACTCTACAGTAAATGGAGCAGATACTAATGAAAGAACATGTCATAATTTTGCTTCTTACACCGACAAGTAGAGAGACAACAAGGCAATATGGACGGTGTTACGTTACATTTGACAGGAACAGAAGTGCTATTCTGGAAAAAAAAAATGAAGACGAATGTTTTCAAAGTATTTGGTCCAAATTCAGACAGTCATTTTTACATAAGACAATGCAATATTTACAAAATTCAAGAGTTCAGTGGAGTGTATGCTCTAGCCTTGGTTTAAGATTTCATAAAATGATTACACATGAATCCTTGCAGCCCTTGCAGTTGCACATGAAACATATCTCAACGATAAGTCATTCATAAATTGAATACAATGAAGTCTTTGAGACTGTAGGAATAATAAGTGCTTACCTAGCTTACTGTAAGTCTACATACTTTGGAATTTACATACCTTTGCATAATGACTTTATTGATTATTTGTCAGCATAAATATAAATACATTATAATGTTATCAGCCACACATTAAATACTACTCAACTACCATGGAAACTTTGCCACAGTTTTAAAAAGTTGCAATTATCAATAACAATAATAATAATTGATTTTTTTTTTACATAGGGTAGCCACTTCAGTCAAATAGACTGCTCTACCTGCAGGCACTACATAACATAAATGTTATTATTACCCTTCTCTGTTCTAGACACACACACATGAAACACTTATCAGAAAATTGACTAGTTATTGGTTCCCTCTGTTCTTGTCTTTATCTATAGAAACACGTTTTTGATTTTTTTTTTCACTTAAATGCTAGAAACAGCAGCATAAAAAAAAGATATTAGCTTGCAATATCAGGGAGGGGTGAACCTTGAGGGGTGAATCATTATTCTACATGTGGCTGTCCCCATTATAAACTTCACACACACAATATAAAATACTGCATCAGGAATATTTTTTTCAGCACAAGAGCACATACATGTACACACTTACTCCCACATCCATCACAGGTGCATGACAAGGATTTTTGTGGGTGGGTCGTAAATCATAAATGTTTGACGCCTTTACACAATTAAATTCAGCAAGAATTTTTCTGGGTGGTCGTGATCTTAATCTTTTGACTTTTTTTGCAATGAAAATTGCATGTAAAGAGTAAGATGGTGATTAAAATCTATCTGATCAATACCTTGTTCAATTTATGTCACTGTGAAGGCCTCAAAAAAAAGTTGACGCTTTTCAAATAGGGCTGGGCCCAATATTTTTGATATCAAAATTAGTACGATGTTGAAAAAATACAAATGCATGATAATGATCTCATTATTCAAAATATTGCCAGAGGCACGATATGGCCCAAAATACCGTCGATTATGAAAACCTAATGGGGTAAATGCTTGCACTGCAGTGGGAGGGACCAAGAATTCCCCATAGCTAAGAATACTCTGCACACGAGAGGTAAAAACAGGGAGATATGAGTAAAAGAGATACCTGGTGCTGTTCAGCTATCAAACTTGTGGTAATGCAAGAGCAGTAGTGCATTTAGTATTTTGTCAACAAATCTGTCAACACACTGCCAACGAAAAATGCCATTTATAAACAGTTGGCACCACAAATCTCCAGATCTAGTTACAAGAGGATCTACAGAAAGCAACATTGTTTTGACCACATTTTGATAACAGCCCTAAAGAGCGCACTGTCAATTTATGCCTAAAATAGATTTATCTTATTCAAAACAAATTTGTTTTTCAACTCTGGCGATAAACCGTGTTATCGACGATGTATTTTTCACGATAGTCGAATGAGGTTTAGATCAAATATCGCCACCTCTTTTTTCAAATGGGGGGGGGGGGAGGGCGGGTTGGATGACCCTCCTGAACTCCCTTGCATACACCCATGCCTGATGCAACTGACTGGTAACCCCATTGCCAATGTAAGGCTGTGTACCATGCAGTAACACTGACAACATAAAATGGATTACCAGTACCGCATAACTGATAACACTTTGGTGATGTATCTTGCACAACACCTCAAACTATACACATGTGGTTGCAGAATACGTCTCATAACTTTGGATTTGTAACATATCACAAAATCACATGCTGCACATTTCAAGGATGACGAAAGGTCTGAACCACACAAAAAAAGGATGACAAGTTCAAAGACAAATTTCAGTGGGAATGCTCTGAAATTGATAAATCTGGTTCCTCGATGTACCGGTATACATGAATCTGTTAGAAATGTCTCTGTGTTGACAACTTCTCTACCGATGGTTATGTCGTAAGTTCTTAAGATGCACAGTCCTCACTTGATGTTCCACTTAATTCATGTCGTGGGTCCTCACATTCCAGATTTGAATACACATCGTTGCAAATTCATATTTGCTTGCACAAACATTCTTGGCAGTAGGGTAGCACATACCTCTGTACCAGGCTGTGGTTCTTTTCCCCCATAACTCCAAGGTAACACTCATACACATTTTCTGTTAACCAGTTGCCTCCAAGGTTCTGTCGTTTCCATAGAGTTACCACATGATACATCCGGGTTCCCGTAGCCATTGGGTTAATGTCTGGAGAGTATTAACAGCACTCCATCCTCTTCCACATATTCATTTGTGGATTCAGGCATCACTGGTTAAGGGTCTAGATGGAAGCCTAATTGTGAGCACGAAGACTGGTGATGACCCTGTCTCTGTGATGTACACGGGTCGCTCCCTATGCTTCAAAGTACTTGTAGATGGCTGTGACGTAGGTCATGACAGATTTCCAGTCTGGTCTCTCCATTTTCACCATATCATCAATGTCCTGTTGAATGAGGGGAAAAAAATATTGTACCAACTTTTTTAAGTAAACTGGGGTACTGGTCAATTATATAAAATCTTCCGTTACAGTCCCCCATTCGTATAGTTTCCAAGTGAATCTTGCAACACTTTTATTTTAATATGGAGACAATTTCAAATGTACCATTTAATAATAGGATTGGCTTTTATCCACCCGGTGTTGCTAAACTTAAAGTTAACATTGTCTCACATAAACATTTCTGTGTTAATACTTGGCCAGTATTTAAAGCATGATCATTTTTTATAGAGATTTGGAAATGGCTTTCCAACTATTTTACTATTTATGACAAAGTTATCTTCAGAAATACCACAAATTAATAGATGCTTTTATAGCAGTTTGTGTTGAAATTCTGCTATTTGCAAGTATAAATACTGAATATTATCTTGAAGAAAAAATTGGACAATCAAAGAAGAAGTCTAACTTCATGCAATTCTGATTTTTGTTGTTATTGTTTTACTTTGCAATTATTTAATTTTTATATAATTTTTGTGGGGAGGGGGAGGGGTTAGAGTTAATTACTGTCTTGAGTTCATGTATATCACAAGAATTCCTTTTTTACTATAGTGCCTCTACATGAGTTTTAAATTGTGTGGTCTTGTCAGTATAACTTTTTTTAAACTTTGTGCAAAGTTTAAAGGTATTGGCTAACATTTACCACAGTTAAAAAAATCTGAGCTACATGATTTCCCATGCTACTATTGTCTTTGATAAGGTCTAAAAATGACGCCCTGAAAAAATTGTATTTCAAAATGATTATTTAGTGCTTTAAAAAAGTGAAAATCGTAAGTTGATCGGATTCACCTGCCCATTTTCTCCAATAGACTTACTGTGTGTACACCTACGCTATTTAAACTCGCCCCGAGTTTTAATTGTTTATTTATGCATAACTTGCCATTGGCAGTGTAACTTTCCAAACTTTTTTATCCTAGGGTGTTTATTTGTCCATATGAACACTATATGTAGTTCAGATATCAAAATTTGGGAACTTTTTAAATTGAAGCTCCACAATGTTAGCCTATCACTTTAAAATGATCAAGGCATACGAAAGACAATCATTCAATTTGCTCATTTCAGGAACTCCCCATTACAGTTAATTTGGTTTGTGGAGAACCTCCCATTTTTTTTTTCTCCGCAATTCCTAGGGGCCATAGGTAACAAGCACTACATGTGCTCTTTGTGGTTCTACTACTTGATAAGCATATGTTTAAAGTGGAATGAAACCCAGACACATTCCTGCATTCAGGGATTACAAAACAATACAAGAAGGGAATTAGTGAAAGTTTGAACAAATTTGGTTGAACGGTTCAAGAGTTATGTTTGTTCAAAGTTTATTTGATCCTTGTTATGGAGGATTGTTAAATTGACAACTCTACCAGCTTTTTAGATGAAAGTGTGGAGAACTCTCCATTGGTTTTGTACACTAATTTTCACTTATTTTCACTTTTTATCAAATACCTGATTTGCTCTTGCTTGTTGTGCAACTACGTCCTAGCAAAAATGATTCTGAAAGAATTTAGATGCTTTCTCAACTGACACTTCAGAAAACTGTAAATTATTGAAAATTTGTGTACAAATCCAATGGGAAGTTCTCCACACTTTCATCTGAAAAGTGGGTAGAGTTGCCAATTTAAGGATTCTCAATAACAAGGATTAAATAAACTTTGAACAATCATAACTCTTGAACCGTTCAACCAAATTTGCTCAAACTTTCACTATTTTCAATCTTGTGTTGTTCTGTACTCTCTGAATTCAGTAAGATGTCTGGGTTTCATTCCCCTTTAAACAGACATGTCACATGTATTACTCAGGATTCGCCACACTAACTTGCTTTGTACCTGCACTGATGTAGATCACTGAACATTAACGAATGGAATGAATGATCATTTTGATTTTCATTGAGGGAATTTTTACACATTTTTTTTTGAATTCCAAGCCTTTGGGTTTTTCTTTTTTATTTACAGATGCTTAATTTTTCCTGAAGTTTCTTTTATATATCTAAAGCAAATTGTTTTCAGGAAATTTTCTGAAGTGCAGCATCTCTGTATAAAGTTTGCAATGAATTATGTGTTTGGTTGAAATTACTCAAATCCAAATCTGAAATATGTACAAATCAAGAACCCAGTCTTTTAACATCAATCATTTTGATTATTAGTCTAGGCGATCGGTGCAAAATATGGCTAAAATAGTTCAGTTAATGATAAAAGCATGAAATTTGGCACAACTATTTTTGGGCCTATACTGATCATGTTCAACACGAGGCTCGGAAGCCCAACGCGATACACGCAGATGTTGTACCGTAGGCAACGCTTTCCTATGGGAAACTTATTGCACCATCCGACAACCGACCATTTAAGCATTATCTCGTCCATGTTGTCGAAAGGATGAATGCTATACCTGTTTTAGCATCAAAACTATCTAAACAACATGATTCGACAGCCACACTTGTACAGTGTCAACAGAAAAAAGTATTTGTTTGTTGCTAGGCAACGATATACCCGTAAGGTATATGCTTCAATGTTTATTAATAGGACATGTTGGGGGTAGTCCTCAACTTGGATCGAAAAGGCTACTCTAAGAATCCAGTAAACTATGCACGGACTTCTCCTGTTGAAAATCTTGTCGTCAAGATTTGAACTCATTCTAAAATAAAAAATATCAATATCACATCGTCAGCAGGAATACGCGCGTGGTGTGCTCTCTATATCGGAGGGCATCATTTTATCATCTCCCGTAAAAATCAAGATACTCCTATGTTTATGCTTGATTTCTCCTTAAGTAAAAGCAAATTACAGACAAAATCCTCCCAGTGGAGATCTTCTCCTCGCCTACGTGTAATAGTTGGTATAACTATTTCAACTCATTTTGGTCCTTTTAGCATTTCCAAGTGTTTCTCCAATCATGTCACTAGCCTTTTAAATAGTGTTGAACCTAACACCACCGACAAGAGATGTAATATTCGGCGTATAATCCATAATTTGTCAGATTTCAATCGGATCGAAAGAGCATGGGTTAAGATGTGGCAAATAAGTAATGATTAGGTTGTAATTCGTTAGTGGACGTATTACCCCGATGAGCAGCAAGCTGTGTGATATCGAGGAAGCAATCCCAGCATTTGATTGAAGATGGATCCCATGTCAAAATTCAAAAACATTTTTGAAAGAAGTGCACTCATCTTCTGCGCAAAAGACGTGGACCATGTCTAATGTGTTTTCTATATACCATACATCAAATTTGAAGCAATTGTTGGGCGCAAACATTTATGACAAACAACAGCTGTATTTGCCGGTCTCAACGAATAATATTCTCACCATAGAACATGCTTAAGTCATTTTTCAGGCATTGTAACAATCTCGCCTATGCATGTGTGCACTGAACAGCGCATTTGAAGTGCATCATACACATTTCTTTCCTTCTACTGCTCCTGACACTGGCACTACCAGCAGCTCTGGCAAGGATATCATTAGTCCACAGGGGCAAAAAAAAATGCCCTGTTTTTAGGCAAGTCTATCCCACACAAGAAGCCAGAGAACAATGTGCGGCATGAGTAGTAGCAGGTCCCCATAAGTGCCCCTAGCAATGTGCCCTCAACCTGACTAATGTTGCCTGTATAGGTACCTGGTGGAGGAAAAGCGCGACAATCTGACGTTTTATGTGAATACCAGCTTTCTAAGCCAAGAGGAGGATGGCTGCAAGTTACTGTCTAGAAAGGACTCAGTCTCTTCAGAATCTTGTTTTGTGTGACCTGGTGCAGCTCATAGAAGGCCCCAGGGAGTGTGTCGCGATGTTGCTCTAGCATCCACATTTCATCGCTGTCACTTCTTTCCAAACGCTTGGGCAAGATAGGACAGTGGATCCGCAGAGCGGTAGAAAACATGGGACCTGAGAATTACTGAATGGACTTTTTGTTCGGACCAGTGAGACATTCTTAATCTAGTGGAGGCATGAGACCTAGTGATAGTTCCTTGGGAGCAGCTAGATCCCCAAAAGCACGCCTAGAGAGTGCAGCACTTTCAAGCTGCCTGTTCAGGTCACTGGTGCGGCACAGACTTGTATCAGACAATCTATGGTCGATCCAAAAGAGATCATTGTGAAAGCCCTGGCTGACGGCCACAGCAACATGTTACCATGATCTGTTGGAATCGTCCTTTTACATGATTGGCAGGCGAGTAATGCTCGGATGTGCTATTGCTGGCAGCGTAAACATAGTACACTGGCACCATCATTAACAACAGGAGGTTTTTCTGCTGATGCACCTTAAAACTCATGTATGCGATTAACGAAAGTTTTGAGCAAATTCCTTGTCTTGTTGCCATTCAAAGCGAAAGGAAAAACTGTTGTGAGATTTTGGTATCGGGACTGGACAGCCTCAACATCTACCGTTGGCTAGGCCGCAATATCTTATTCTCTGGTCTGTGCCTTGTAAGAACGGGCTTCAAATGTTGATACGAGGAAACTATATTCGCTAAGGTCTTGTGTTGCTTTTATGATGGTGTGGGAACAAACACATCAGGCAACAACAGTTGTCCCAATGATATCTTTCGTGAATGAGTGGACGCACATCGACCTCTCGTGGTCGCTTGAAAGTGTGAGGGGACGATTGACAGTGTTGTTCAATAGAAGGCGGGTGTCGTAGGGGAATACTAGCGGCCTGAGATCCAACTTATTCCGCCAGACTTAAATCTCATAGAAGAAGGAGTGGTGGGAGAATGGATTATGCATTTTATGCTGAGAGGATAGTTGGTCTTGGTTCCTCATCGCTCTGATTGGCAATGAGCAAGCATACGCCCTATCCGTTGCAAAAAGGGATTTCACTTTGAAGTGTTGGGATCCAGCTGTCTCTGCTTTCTTGAATATCATGTGCTTGTTCGTTTGAGGCGGTTACTGACTTGTGATTTCCGTAGTGAAACCGAGGTGTGGTACTTGGTATAAGTTGGTTGGGTTTGGATGTGTGGCGCGGAGCTCGCATCCGTCCACAACCTCATTCTCAATACTCTTACTGATTGTATTGTGGTGAGCCGGTCCAGCTCAGACCACTACGGCCTCCTGATGATTCCGTTCCAAATTCAAAAGAGCTGATTTAATCATGCAGCCGCAAAGGAACGAGGCTGCGTCGGAGGTCGAGCGAGGTGGAATGTCGGGAGGCGGAGTTGAGTGACGAAGGGACAAGAGTTTAAGTGTCTCCCTTTTGTAATCACGCCTCAGTCTTTCTTCCCATTATATTGTTGCCAATCGTTTCTTAATGCTGATGTAAATGACTGAGAAATTGGTGGAAGGGACGTTGGTTTCTGTTAGTTGAAGTCCTTGTCCGATTGCCTCCGGTGTTAGTTCTGATGATGAGGTTGTGTGTGAATATGTTTTGGTGGGCTCGTGCCAATCTCAAGTCGTCTGCAGGACAGACATTATCTTAGCAAAATGGACTACATCTCCTGCGCACGTGCTATAAAAAACGCTTATTGAACGATAAAGTAAACGACAATACACATCGTACCTGAAATACAGTTACATATGTTAACGTAAAATTCGGTCTGCAAACTCAAATTGCATGGTGCAGAAAAATATGTTGCCTAGGACAACTGTTTCGTCATGATATGGACACTTTACAGATGATTGCTCACAAGCAACAGGAACTTCTGGGTGGGCGTTTTGTGCTTTCATGAAGAGAATGAAGCCTGCAGATGTATTGAGAAAATAACACTAAAATCTGTTGTCGTGAAAAACTTGGTCTGCAGGTATCTTGCATGTTGGTTGCTATGGAAAATATGTTACTTAGCAACCGTTGCTAAGCTGTACACACTTTGCATTGGCTCCACCTCTGAAAATGTTTAGAATGATGTGAACTACATTTGTGCCAATTTTCATGCTTTTATCATCATCTGAACAATTTTCGCACCGATCGCCTAGACTATATCCCAATATTCTAACCAGGCGCTGACATTTGCTGCAGTAACAATATCTCAGAGGACAAAGGATTAGGGTTAAGGATAGGATTAGGGGTTTTCATCTCAGAATAGGGTTAGGGTTAGGGTTAGGGTTAGGGTTGAGGTTGAGGTTGGGATTTGTGTATCAAATAATTGCTGGAGCAATTATCAAAGGAGCAAATGTCATACACCTAAAACCTGTTCCATACTTTATAATCCAACCCATACATTGTCAAATATTTTGAAGTGTATACTCACCAATATTGATGATATCCCAATAGATTCTGCAGCTTTGAAGGCTAGAGTGAAATTTCTCCTCTGTATATAAAGCAAACAAACCAAAACAAAAACTTGGAGTAAAAATTGGGATTTGACATGCATAATGTACACTACTGACAACAAGAAAAACTAAGCACTCCCACAGAGCCTCACATCCTTAGCAGTCCATCTCCTAAACAGGAGATTCTCCCGCCTAGACCGCCTTCCAAATGGGATAGTGTATGACGAGCGCAAACCCCAATGTCCCGACTCTCATGCAATCAGGGTCCAGGGCCCACTAAGCTCAGGGTTCTGCTCTCTTGACTCTAGTCAATGAGAGCCTAATTTGGGAGCATTTTAGCGAACAAATTTATTACAAAGAAAGGGAAAACTGCATTTTCTGCAGAACTACAGCTAAAGCGGGCAAAAGTCAAATGCACACAAGCATTATGCTCCCCCCACCCCCCCCCCCCCCCAATCTCTGCTGCAGATTGTGCGATCAACACAAAAATTTGCATGCACATAGAGCTGGATATAATCTACAAGATTGTATAGTTAGATTTTCAATAAATACGTTTTTTTTTTTATAGTTATGCAAATTTATGCATAAAATCATATTTTCGCCCATAACTCACTTAAAATAGCTTGTAGAATGCTAAGTTTTGGTGAAAATATTCTGACATTTCTAACAATTATCTACACAAAATTTCTCATATCAGAATTAACTTATGTATTTGTTTTGTGAATTTCGTATGTATTTCTTTCTTTTTTAACCTTCCACAAGGTTCCATGTTTTCCCCTTTCTTGAATATCTAACAGTTTGAAGTACAAGTTTTGTCAAGACAGCAATGATATGCTAAAGCCTTATTTCTTTTTTTTCTATAGACAATGTGCATTTCAATATCAAACAAAAGTTGATATTATGTTTTTGATGTTAATATTTGAATGTTTGTTTTTGACAAACTGTGTACAATCTGAATGGGTGAGATTTACTTTTCTAGGAAACCTTGGAAGTAAACTGAGAATATTGTTGAAACCTTACCTTGTCTTGGTTATTGAGTTCTTTGTACGGCACCATGTCCGGAAGGTAGTTATGCATGAGGGCACAGAATGCTAGACCATCGTTCCAACTGCTACTGAAGTTTGTGACTTCCACTCCCTGTGTAGAAGAAAATTACATACAGTGAAAGATTTGAAATCCCAAAGAATCATGAGTCTCTTTGCAGTAAGTTAGTGAGGAGAGTTAACGAAAGAATCCAAATGTACCAAACATAATACATGTAGTTCAACAGTGTATTCCTTTTTCATGTTTCTAAATTGCAGTAAATACAATTTATTTATCTGTTATTTCAGTATCTGTAATGGTCCTTTATACCAAAAGGGGGGGGGGGGATCTTACTCCATCACATAATTTAATCCATTTAGTAAGTTCTCTTGTGATATAAAAACAAAAGATATTTCAGGAATATTTCAGTGCAGGACTGGACACAGAATCATTTATGAGTCTCTGCCTCACTGATGGCAAACTCATACTTCATCACAGAATTTAGTCCACTTACTCCCCTTAGCAAGTTCTCAGCTTCACTGAGGTTAAATTTTTTCAGACATAATTTGTTTCCTTAATTCTCAATTTCAATTATGGTTTGTAGTCGTAGTAGTACTGGTAGTAGCAGTAGTACTAGTAGTAGTAGTGGTAGTAGTAGTAGTAGTAGTAGTAGTAGTAGTAGTAGTAGTAGTAGTAGTGGTAGTAGT